>JAEQBH010003321.1:0-174423 GCA_016808115.1 Tetrastigma voinierianum
GGCCTCTTTAAACAAAAACAAATAAATAATCTAGAGTGCAATGGAATATTTGGTCAAAGCACTTAGGGGTTTTCTACGCTTTTTAGTCATTAGAATACCTATGTCTAGTTTTGTGACCATAATTGGAATGGGGTAAGTTGTACCCCTCGTGTGTCAAGTCACGTGGACAGCTCGAACTCAGTAGAGACCCGCTTAGTACGTGGCCCACTAAGATCGAGCATCGAACCCATCTCATTCGCCTCGAGCATCGAAGCGAATAAGGTCAGGAGCTTGATTAGACAAATCGCCTCAGGCATATGAGAAGAACACGTTTCCTCATCCACCTCGACAAAATCTATACCACAATTTATATGTAGCATTAAAAGTTCATACAAATTAAACCATCATAATTGTATGCCTCATAACCATAAGTTCCTATATAGCCCATGGAGCGGATTAGGGGAGGATGAAATTTATTTTTAGTAGTATTCACTAGAGAAACAATATAAATTATTTTTGGAAAGAACCTTGAGTCCTTTCCATTGGCACCATATGTGGGAAACGAAAAACCCCACACTTCTCTAAGTTGCTGCAAGAATGATCAGAAGTTGACTTTCGACCTATTCAATGGGAGAAATTTACATATCGATTACGAACCTACATTAGAAACGGCGATTGTGCTCCTTTCGAATGAATGTTGAAAGATCACTAGAAGTCTCACCAGTAATAGTTGGTAGCTTTCTTAGTGGCCAATGCCGCCTTACTAAAAAAAATGCCACTTTGTGGAACGTTGCCACCGCTCCTCGCCCTTCTGACTTGATTTTCCGCGCCTATGCGATCTAAATCTGGATAACTTTCTCTTCCTCCACATCGGGGTGTCCCTCGATCAATAACCCTTGAGCGATCAATCTCCTTTCCCTCGGAGAAATGCCCGGATCTGTGTTACTTGCGATGGATGACATTTCATTGTCCTCATTTGTCGCTATCACAGACGGGTACTTGTACTTCGCCGCAAAATTTCAAGTGTCTGATTATCTTGAGCCCTTTGACCATCTTATGGTTCACTTTCACCAAATAATGACATTGCCGACATATGCGATGCTGCGATGTGCCAAGATCTTTGTGTGCGGCTTGACAAGCACCTCTTGTGTGATTCTCGCTTAGCTCAAATCTGATAACCTGCTTCCGGCGCCTATCCCGAAAAGTTCGTCACTTAGTATGTGCTTTCCCGGTCGGGAGAAAGCAAAGTGTTACCAATCTTTTCCATGTTCGGATGGGGACATCTGAGTCCATCAGGGACTTTATGAAACTTTTTGGGGCCACGATCCTCCAACTCGATGACGTAACCCTAGACAACGTCACAGAAGTGTAAACAGCTATTAAGCTATGCCCTTTAGTTCTTTGATTCATTATATCCCCCACAACTATTGACAAGTTGTTCCATAGGGGAAACTAGTATGTCATGCTAAAGGATGATATAGTCATAACGAGCAAACGAACGGTTGCCACTACGTTAGATTCCTTACACTATGGCTAGAATAAAGGGAAGAGATGTCTAAATGACCAAGACAGAAAAGGTAAATGCGACTTCAAAGATCCAAGGTGAACCAGTCATCACAATGAGGCTGAGGAGTTAGGCGACCGAGTAGCTAAGAATCCGAGGCAAGATGACAATATCGAGTAGATAAGGTTTACGTTGCCACCATCTCAACTCCTCCTACTTATTCAGTCACTTCAGGGGTTTGAGTGGCCTAGGCCTCAAAGGGGAGATCCAGATAGGAGAGACAAGTTGCGATTTTGCAAGTATCACAAGGACATCGGGCATCGAACTAATAATCGTTACGCCCAACTACCGCGAATTACTGTCAAAAGAGGACACCGAGAACACGCCAGGGGCAGCCTTGAACGCTTTTACAACCCTGCCACCACAAGCCTCCTTGGTGATAGATTCAATTCTTGCTAGCCCGACGTCGCCCAAGACCGAGGTCAACCACTCTTGGGTATATTGGTGGTTGAAGCTAACTACAATTTCGCTCGTGTAAAACCCATGAAATTTGGTACCAAAATTTTGCAAAAAATGGCAAACGGATCACACTGCGAATCGTCTCTCGCAAAATCTAGCACCCTAGTCACCGTCAATTTCGAAACCGGTCGTGGCATTTCACTTTTTCAAGAAACCAGGAGAAGAAGTAGAAGTGCCAAATGGCACCAGAGGAGGGTGACACCTAGCATGCCAAGTGTCACACTCATAAGCTGCATGTGAGTAGGCTGTTGAGGAGGAGGACATGTGGGGGTGCATCTACCCCCACCGATCAAAGCTTTGATAAAAATAAAAAGGAAAAGAAGGAAAAGCCAAAGAAAGAAAGAAAGGAAAGTAAGAAAGAAAATCATAAAGAAAAGAAAAAAGGAAGAAGAAGAAGAGAAGAGGAAGGAACCACCGTCAGGTGTAGTGGCGTTTAAACCCGGACAAAGCTCGGGAATACAATCAAGGCTTACAAGAAGTGTGTGTCTTCCAACCTCGGTTTCATTCTATGCCTAGCGGCCGCATAATGGCCTACGAGTTTCGTCCAGATTCCGGGTGAATTTGTATGATGTGTGTGATTATGGGACTGTCAAGGACCGAGTATATGAGTTCCCGGGACCACCAAGGTCGAGCACCTGTCCTCGAAACCGAAAGCAAACTGGGCAAATGGAAAACAAGGGCGTGTTCGAATTTCCCACCACCCCTACGACCTGAGAGCCAACTTCGATGGCCATAACTTTCCGTCCGAACTCCAATTTGTGCTTTCTTATACTCTACGTAGTTCGTGGAAGTCTAGAATTTAATAAATGAAGTGCTCGGGCCTAAACCGTGGGCTTAGAAGTGGGATGGGTCATGGACATTTGAGAAAGGGTCTGTTTTGGTTTTCGGAGCTTCTATTTTCGAAACCAGGTTGTATCTAAAGTTCTTGAGGTTGTGTATGGCCTGAGTAGGAAATTGCATGCTGAATTTTGGGTGATATTTACAAAAGAATTTCGACTAAGTCTAGACTTTTCCGAGGCCAAGTATGGTCGGACTTATGGCCAGGAATGGCTAAGTTATGTGAAATGTTTTTGTGTGTTATTGCTAGAAATTTAATAACATGCTAAATATGTGTATGATATGTTAATATATTTGTATTTAAATGTGTATGTCGAAAGGTGTAAGAGACCTGCGGTGTGATCCGAAAAGTTCTGTTGCCTAAAGAGACACACTAGATTTTTACATTTATCACATACACCGGTCAGGATAGAGTCGATTGACTCGGGATTGCCCATCGCACTTGCATTAGGTAATGGAGCTGGGTGAGGGCTAGGTACACAGGCACCAAGTGGAGTCGAGTCTCATTCATGGCATGTAGGTGTATTCAGACCAAGGCAGGCCTGTTTCTCAGGCCACCATTGCATGGCTACTTAGGGTGGAGAGTAACCCTGTAGGAGACTGACTCACTAGGCGTTGCTCACCCCTTTGTGGGACCCCCTTTCGTGCATTGTGTCCAAAGATGTGGTCAATTCAAGATATGGGATGAGAGTCGATGCAACTTTGTTTTGTTTTGTTTTGTCTTGTATTATATTCGAGCATAACCAAAACATGTACACCTTTTGGTATCAAAGGGACTGTAAAGAGACTGTTGATTATAGTCTATTATATATTTTGTATATTGTGAAGTAAATATGCAGGAATGAGTCTCGATTTATGAGACATATGAGTGCGAGTATCGTGGCAACTGGAGCATTCACACAGTTTCCGCTTGCCGACCGGGACACAATGTGGGACCCCTAAGATTTAGGGCGTCACAATACGAGTAGCATCTGGCCCATTGAAGGCCTCATTACCTTATCTCCGAGTCTCCCTTAAGAAAGCTATATATGCCCCCACTATGACGCCCTGGTTCTAACCTTGGAAGTCGAAGAGCACCTGATGATACGAATTTTGGTCGACCCCGATAGTGCTGCCGATTTGCTTTACCTACTTGCCTTGCTCTGCCTAGGCTATAAGCCCATAATCTTCACAATCCCAGAAGGGTATTGGTCGGCTTCAATGGATCACAAACCTATCTATTGGGAGAAATCATGTTACTGGTTTCGGCTGGACCAATCACCGCTTTGGTCCCACTCACAATGATCAATGTGCCTTCTTTCTTCAACGCCAACTTAGGACGCACTTGGATCCACACAATGGAGGCACTGCCATCCTTGTACCACAAAATGCTGAGTTTCTTGACTCCATATGGCCAGATTGACATAAGGGAAGACAAGATAGCTACAAAGACCTGCTACGAGATCAAACATAAGAAGGATGACACACCAACCAAATAGCAACAACAGCTCGAGGCCCGCCTCGCCAGGAATGATGATCCCAAAATCACGGGCCTCTACGGCTACATCCGTTATTCGGACTAAACAAGCGAGAGCAGGTTAGCTTGGGAAATTCCCTTTCGCAAGAAAATGTTAACTCCTTCTTATCACTGCTGCAGCAGTTCTCTAATATTTTTGCATGGCCCCACACTAACATGCTTAACATTTCTCCTACTATGGCTCAACACTACCTAAACCTTAGAAAGAATGCAACAAGATGTCAAAAATTGCATTAATTCTCATCCAAAGATGTCGAGAAGTCATAAAACAAGAAGTTGACAAACTCCTCATGGTCGATTTCATCAATGAGCTTCAATACCCCAAATGGCTATCCAACGTAGTGGTCATCCCCAAGAAGAATGATAAATGAGGCATGTGCATCGACATTCTAATCTAATGATGCTTGCCCGGGCTGACACATTCCCTCCCGTGACAATCAAATAGTAGATGCAACAATTGGCCATCAACTCATATCCTTCCTCGACGTGTACTCTGGCTACAATCAGATCCCAATGTATCCCCCCGATTCAGTAAACAAGGTATTCATAACTCCAATAGAGATGTATTGCTACAACGTGATGCCTTTTGATATGAAGAATGTCAAAGCCAACGCACAGCGCATGATGTCCCGTGATCTTCCTTTCTGTCGGGAAGAACCATAGAAATGTATATGCATCGCATATACTACCACCCAGCCTCGAGAAAAACCATATAGCTCACTTGCGAGACGCATTTCAATTAATGTGGTTGCACCGCTTACGCTTGAATCCAGATAAGTGGGCATTTAATGTCAACTGAATTTCGGTTTCGTGTCAAAGGATTGACATGCCTCGACAAGTCAAGGCCATCGAGCAAATGCATCCCACTATCACCAAGAAAAGAGATATAAACTCACAGAAAGTTAACACTGTGTCATTCATTCTAAATACACAGACGTTTCCTTGGGTTTATCTCTTCACAAATCTGAAAATGAGTTCCTATGAAGGATGGGGACCGTAATGCGACATGGCCTTCGCTCTATCATGAGCACATTGCTCTCCTCTATCTTTGTCTCAATCGACATGGCGAGAGCTCTACTCTATATCTAGCCAATTCATTACTACCGTGAACGTAACTTTTAGTAAGGTCGAACGTGACTCAGAGGCGGTCGGTTTATTTGGTATAAGATGTTATCTGACGAAATTAGATACAATCGACTTTGAGCAAATAGCTTTCGCTTTCAGGATGGCAGCGAAGAAGCTGGGCCCGTACTTCCAAGCTCACACTATAGTAGTACTCACAAGCTATCTGGTCAGAGCCATACTCCATAAACCAAATGCTTCGGCGCCCCGAAATCTGCCGCTGAGCTAAGTAAGTTCGACATTTAGTCTTGCCTAAGATCAAGCAGGTGTCAAGTCCTTTCTCGACTTTTATAGTCGAAGTTATCAAATTTGTAGGCCCCGAGACCTCAAGAAACGCTATGGATCCTTGAGATCAATGGCTCATCCCGAGCAGTATGAGGGGGAGCCAATATGGTCCTACAATCCCACGAAGGCTTCTCCATTGCTCAGGCGATAAAGTTTGCATTTGCTGCCTCCAATAAGAAGCATAATATGAAGCTCTTCTGCTAAAGCTACGACTGGCTAGGAAACTCTCAGTCGCAAACTTGGAGCTCATATGTGACTCACAGTTGGTAGCATCCCATTTACAAGGAGTAATGGTACAAAACAAAGAGGAATGGATCAATATTTGAAGCTAGCTTAGTCCCTAATGGCTGGATTCACTCAATTCATAGCGGCCTAGGTCTCCATATCAGAAAACCAAAGGGATGACAGCCTTGGCCAATTTAGTATCCAACTCTCCGCACTTCTCGCTTACATGGAGTTAAGTATAAAGGACCATCCATCAATTTGTACGCGCGATCCTCATACGAGGATCAAATGAAACTTCTAGATATCCTTTGTCTCGTGCTACTTAAGAAACGAGACCCTACCCGTGGACAGAAGCGAGGTTATGAAAGTAAGGGCTCAAGTATCCAGGTACACCTTGATAAACGATATTTTGTAGAGGCGATCATTTTCTGGTCCATACTAGAGGTATGTCCCACTTGACGAGGCAAAACAAATCATTGAACAAGTTCACAAAGGCATTTGTGGTATCCATATTAGCAGACGGTCACTCTGTCACAGAATTATGACACAAGGTTTCTACTAGCACACAATGAAGAGAGAGGTCGAGTTCATGAACAATTATGATATCTGTCATAAATTTAGCAATATTATTCATGTCCCAGCCACGACGCTCCACTCCGTGTCAAGTCCATGGCCTTTCTACAAGTGAGGTATTGATATTATGGGATTGTCACCCCTAGCTACGGGTCAATGGAAATTTATCTTTGTAGCCACTTATTATTTCACAAAGTAGGCATATGCAAAGGCCTATGCGTAGATCAAGGCCACCCAACTCACGCTAGCTGCAGCAAAGGAACATTGTATGTCGTTCATGCCCCATTCCTCGCTTCTCGAAAACGGCCCACACCATTAGCGTTTCTCCTTTCAAAGAATTGCGAACGAGTATGGATAAAGAAGTATTTTTATTAATTCTCCGCCAGTTATTAGATGTCTGGTTTCTAATGAACTAATAAACGCTTACAAGGTTTTTCTTCCATTTTTATGAGATGCTTGAGATGATTATTTCTCCATCTTTTCGCTGGAAGATGTATGATGATTATTTCTATTTTTATTAGATGCATGAGATGATTATTTCTCCATTTTTATGAGATGCTTGGAGATGATTCTTTCTCACTTTTATGAGATGATTGTTTCTCCGTTGTTGAGATAATTATCCTTAATTTTGGCAAATAAAGCTCCTACGCTATCTCGCCTTTCTCGAGCATTATAAATTGTCCCTGCATCCAGAGAATACACCCCTACAGTAAAAATTTTTCTTTTTTTAATGAAATGATTATTTTAAAGCCTAAGGTCAAGTAACCGTTGATTGTCTTAAGACCTCGAAAGCAAATGGGTAGTTACTTGCAACATGGTATGACTGAAGGAGATCAAATGTGATAGTCAAATTTCTTATCAAAAGATATCTTCATTCAAACAAAAGGAATGCCAGGAACTAACCACCTAGACTGGTTAAGGCACATTCTAAGAAGGAGATATCAAAAGGTTCCACCACAATAGCCTAAACTCTTGCAAAATAACAACAAAGCTTTACGCTATCCAGCCCACACCTTCAAAAGCCCTCCTCATGGAAAAGCGTAGCACCCAAGCCTCTTCCCTCATACGTCGCCAATAGACTTCGTACTACGAGTAGGCTCAAGAGAATCCTTGGTGGACAACTCTAGGCCATCACGTGCAATTCGCTTAGCTTCCACATAGCTGGCCCGTAGCCTCGGGGCCAGACTAGTCTCTAGAGACCAAAGCCACAGGAGGAGCCCCTGTAGGTCTGATAACACCCACACATTCTCAACTTCACATAAAGAGTTTTTACGTTCTATCTTTGCTGAGTGAAGGTCACGTAGTCTTTCAACCTCTGGGCCAGGTGAGTGCAGGGAGTCCCTCTACCTGCACTCTAGTCGACGCCAAGGTAACTTTATGTTCGCTCTCGCCAACCACCCGCTCCACTGGCACCTTTTTCACCCCAAGCACTCGATGAATCTAAAACTCATCTATTTTTAATCCGATTTTGAAGCATATTTTTAACAGTTTAAGATGTATTTATATGCCAAAATATGGAATATTCATCAAATTTGTGTTTTTCAGGCAATTATTGAAAAAAAAGAAGAGAATCCCAGCATAAAAGAAGCAAAAAGAGGAAAATGCAACAGTCTGTGTCACGACACAAGTTTTGTATGTCGCGACACAAAATTCAAGCAGGCCAAAGGAGCCATATCGTAGTCAGCAAATCTATATCGCAACGAAGACTAGTTAGAACTCAAGGCTGAAAAGAGCTTTCGAGTTCGTGACCATAAAGTTTTCTATCACGACATAACTTGAAGAAAATTTTGAAGAAAGCTATCGCAACAACCCTAACTACATCATGACAACCCCAAATCTGTCACCACACATATGTAAAACAGAGAATTATGTTCATTATTATTTTATATATATTCCAGAACACAAAAGTTGAATATCAATGGATGAACTCTGTTTACTGCGCAGTATTACCTGGTCTCAATGAAAATAATGTAATAAGGGCAACAATGAATCAAGATGCTGCTTTTGATGAAAGTACAATACAAAAGTTTCAACATCGTCAATCTTAAAAGAGAGTTAATTATTATCAAACATGCAACAGTTAATTACCAATCAGGCAAATAAGATAATCTCTGTTTGCGATAAGATTATTTATCACTACGTGATAAAAACACATGAAAAGGAAGGTAAATCCACACAAGATGTCAAGAAACAAGAAGAATGGAACAAAGAATTGAATACATAATAAAGAGAGGCATGAAAAAGTGAATTTTATATACATCATATTTCATACAATAATGAAAAGTTTAAGAAATGATAAATCTATTTCAATAATTAAAAAATTTCACACAAATAATCAAGAGGACTCCTGAGAATCAATAAAGTACTGATGTCATAACATACCCGGTGTCATAACTCACCCACTAAAGTTTTTACAAGAGAACTCAAAAGAAGAAAATTAAGAGTTTGACCAAAGAGCCTTTGCGTCGCTACATAAATTATTGGCGACTGCGCCAAGAATTCATAAATACACATGGCAGAAACCTGGTCATCACAGAATCACGCATCGTAACACTGCAAACGTTTACGACAAGAAAAATGATGTCACCAATAACCTTCTCAAGAGACAAAGACATGAGAAGCTGGCAAAATGTCGGTGTCAAACACAAGGCAGCTTCTGCCACAACGATCCGTTGAATAAACGGCGTCGGATCATCGCGCTGAGATCGGTAACATAACCAAGAACACATCAGCGACGTGTCGCCATTAAAACGGAGAAGCATTAATGCGGCATAGCGACAAAAAGATCCGAGTTTGAAACGACAGAACTTCTCTGTCATCAAAAAGAGGTCTCCACAATTGAGCCATAATTCTTCCAGATCCATTAACAATGACGGCGAGGTTCAACATTGAAAGTTTGGCACCACACGCCAATGGAGCATCACAACGTGATTTCATGGTCAAGATCTTATACATTTTACTTTACTTATTTCATTATTTTGTAGATTATCAATGATAAATAATCTTTGTTGTATTTTCCTAATTTCTGATTCATATCGCACCAATATTCCTTGAGTTTACATATCCTCCTTATAATCCTTCTTCATTTATCATTAATCAAACAGATGTTTGTTATTAGAAATCATTGATTTTAGTCATTATGATTCTATGAATCTTCCATCAATAATCATCACTATGAAGCAAAACCAGCTTGAGTCTGAGTCAATTTTAAATGGGCCCATGATAGTCTACTGATCTGATAAGATAATCGTTAATTAGGACTTCAATCTTTGTGATCGGTACATTTATAAATTATCATTTCATTTCAACAGATCATAATCAAAAGATATTATTTCACCACATTTCCTGAGCCCTTCATGACAATAAGATGGAGGTCCAAGTGGGATGTAGAGCAGTTCTCCTTTATGGTATATAGATCAACAGATTTATGGAACTGATTTAGAATCTTAGCACTATTCTAGATAGATTCATCAACTTGTTATATATACTGAGATAGTTTGAACTAAGATCTGCAATCTACTAGAGGCTTCCTTCATTAATTGACTTTATCCTCTGTAATAGTTTAAGATCTGCAATCATGAATGGTACCACTCAGAATATAGATGAGGTGTTTCCAATTCAATTGATAAGGTTTGGTGGTATGATCCTGTCTAATACTACAAGAATTTTTACTCCAAGATCCTGGTATAAAGTCACCAAAGAAAAATATTTTAATTCGGTAAGAGGCTATATGGTCATGTTAACTTAATTTGAATCCACACTAACATAACTTTAATCAACAGAAAAGTATTTATGAATCAAACCGATGCTCATCTGCATTATTTGACAACCCCAGTCTTTAATTAACATGAGCCACAAATGAAATGATAAAATTCAGTATTATTATTTGATCCATGTCCGCTGTTCACTTTAAAGAATCCTCAACCTCCCAATTGGTTAACTCATTTTTATATTATTTAAGATTTCTACCAAGACTTCCATTTTAGTCTTCTTCATCATATTAATGAGTTCAAATTAGCAATGATCTTGAGTAACAAAGTAAAGTCAATCTTTGATCAACATTATCCTCGCGTAACACACTGGAATTTTCAACATCAACTGGCTATCATTAATCGTGTACTGTAGTATCATATCCACAATATCACAAAATTTTTGGCAAAATGAAATGTCAACTATATAGAAAACATTTCCATTTTTCACACATGAAAAAAAAAAATATTCAACAAGTTTTCGCAACGTTGTCGTGAGATTTAGATAATAGTCCGGCAGTGCATTCACTAATATATCATTCCGTCATCACCACTTAATGATCAGATTAGACAATCAAAATTGTCATAATTTCATGATATTTATCGGTCACTTAACAAATGGTTATTTCAATCACTAACAAGATTCACACCACTTCACAGTCTTCCCCCAACTTTCAACAAGAGTCCAGAACCGCTCACTGATCATTATACATTTCAAATGTCCTCCCCCCAAATGGATAGACGATTTGGCTCGGTAAGCATCGAGCTTCACAATACTCATATATGTACATCAAAAAATTTGCATCTATGGTAGTTGTAGTGTCAAGAACAGAAAACATAAATTAGAAATTACCAACAAAGGCAAAGGAGGATGCTTACCGCTACTACCATTTGGAAGGGGGTTGAATCCCTCAGGAGATCCTACACCTTCTTCTCACACTTTCTTCCCCGCACACACAACTCTAACAAGGAGATAACTCCCGTCCGAATCCTTCGAAGCTGCTCGACAACTAATAAGTCCAACATACACCTTTAGAAGGAGGGATGCCGACTATTCCACATATGAAGGAGGTTCTGACAAGGCTATCGCCTTCATTTCGTGCCTGAGGAGGATGGCGCTTCCCATCAATGTGCAAGGAAATCCCTGAGCTACTTAGTCATCCATCTCCTCGTCGGGGAATCATGTACTCTCTTTCCTTGCCGTCAGCATCTATGGCCGCTCATTGCCGCAACTTGAACATGGTGCTCCAACTCATACCTATGCCTTTCAAGAGGTTGATAGACTTTCGAGACCTGAGGAGGGATGAACTAAAATCATCTCCGACGTCACCCCTAGCCATCTCCTCGAACACCTCCTAATTTGGAGCCTCAAACGCCACTTGAATATGGGAAAGAAGGCGGCTCTGAACCCACTCCTTTGCTCGAGCACCCCTCTGACCCTCAAAGTTCGGGATATGACCTTCTGAGTATAAACTCCTCATTAAATACCTCCCCGAGATTCACGCATTAGAGATGTCTTAAGCCCTCGTAGCTTAGAGGCTCGCAGACTTCACCGCTGAGTCAAACTCAGACTTTATCTAGGTTATCCATGTTTCTAGCCCAAGGTAACAGACACATAAAACCATAACGAACAAAATTAAGGTAAGTTCGCTTTCCATTTAACCGCGGCCAAGGTAGTGGACAAATAAGGTCGAGATCCTTGCGCCGCACTCCGGGTCATGGTCTGTGGTTCACCGGAAACTCGGAGCATGGGATCCCCTTGTGCATCCTCAAGCCTTGCAAACAACAACATCATACCGTTGGCTGTTTTTATTAGTTACGGGCAAGTTTGCTAACAGTGCAACAACTTTGCATCAAGAAAGAAGTAATACCTCCCGAGGTTATACATTGAGGATATACACAGAGAACCTTTAAACCCATAATTAACTCATATTTTCTATTTAACACACACACCCCTAGTAGACACTAATAATGTTCATATGAACGTGATGTGGTGGAGTCAGAAGTGTAGAAATCATATCGTGGAGGGAAGGGGGAATCTCAATCCTTCACTAATATGAATTTCCGCCAATAGATGCAGTTCATCTCCACCTATCCCCGTCATTGTAGTCCACATAAGGAGCCCCCGATGAAGGAAAGGAAACCCGGACGTTAAGTGGAAAGGAAAACTTATTCCAAAAAGTATTTTCCCTAGATTGCCCAAAAGGTTTAAGCCACGTTATGACCTTAGTAAAGATCTCGCACGCAGAAAGCAGCCTCCTCAAACGTAGAAGGCAAATCCTCGTCTGCATGGCATCCTACGTTACCTTCCCCTATGATCATCCTTTGAGTGCCTCTGTCACCGATACAAAGCCTGAAAAATCCACCAAGGTAACTCATTCAGCCTTAAAGGAAAAGACCCAAAAAAAAAAAAAGAAAAAAAACTAAGGAAGGGTAAGCAACAAAGGTACAAAGAACACTAATGGCGAAACTTCAACATGAAAAAGGCCAACACCTCCGATTTTCTGTCAACGCTCATTTTCACCCTATAAATGGATGAAGAGCAAGGAGTCACAAATGCGTAGACAATTCCAAGTGTAGAAGAGCGACTTAGAAGAATTTAGCAACATAGTGGTAATACGCTTCAACAAAAAACCTCTTCAATAACCTGAGCAGAAAATCCCCTCAAACGAACTTGGGAGATATTTAACCTAGAGAGAGACACTAGCGCTGGTGACAGATATTCAAAAGAAAAACTTAAATATATTGGTCGTATGGATGCTGTGCCAACACAAGGCCGAATCAGTGGATCGGGAGTTGTTAGTACGGATGGCTGGCGCACTAAGACTCAAGGTTCACCGTCATTCCATCTCTAATGGCTTAAACAAAGCTAGAGGGCTAGTAGAACAGGCAGCCAGATCAATGTCACCACATGGATCTATCCGAACTAAATAGAAACCCGCTGCACACACTACTAAGATCTGACATTGAACCCATCTCAATCGCTCGGGTAACGGCTGACGTGGGTCGTGGCTGTGCACTGACAGTCAAATTGCCTCTGGAATCTGAGAAGAACACATTTCCTCATCCACCTCGACAAGCTTTATACCATGATTAATATGTAATGTAGGCATTAATCCACGAATTTAAAACCACTCATAATTGTATACCTCATAACCGCCCACCTCATAAGTTCCTATAAAGCCCATGGGCTTGGATCAATGAGGGATGGGAATTTTTTTTTAGCAGTATTCACTAGAGAAATAATATAAATTATTTTTGGAAGGAACCTTGAGTCATTTCCAATAATATGACTTATTGTCTCTGTCTGATCGAATATGATTTGTCCGTCTAAATCTTCAACGCAAATAAAACGTCACAACAAAACAATAAAAGACAAAACAATGAACTCACGAAAAACAAAATAAAACTCAAATATATGTGAAATAACCATTTTTTTTAAGAAATAAACTGATGGAAGGATGTGTAGCGTGGCAATTTAAGGTAAAGAATAGCTAAAAATCACCATTTTTTACTTAAGAAAGATGAGTAACTAGAAGACTAGAGTTTATGGAAAGAAAAAGTGGACAAATGTTAGAATTGTTGAGGTAATAATAAAAATGCAATTACTTATTGTTGTAATTCATCAAAAAAAAAACAATAAGGTTAGTAGATGTCAAAAAAACAATAATGTTAGTGATGATTTATATTAACAATTACAAATACTGATTTTTACACAAAAGGAAAATAATATTATAATACATAATGATAATAATTTTTTATATTTAATTTTAATATAAACTATTAATGAAAATCAAATTTAATTTATATTTTACTAAAATAAATAACTAAAGCTTCCCCGTTTGAAAATTACGGTTTTATCCGACTTATCTATTCAACTATCGTTCAATGATTCAATCTGGGCTCAATAAAGAAAATTTGAAAACATTTAATTAATCGATCGTTGGAACTTGGAACAAATTCAACTGATGCTCTAATCCAAAAGAAGACCGAACGATAGCCGGGACTAGTCCATATTGGGACTTTGATCGCCTGGACTTCGAGTGTCAAGTTGTAGGGCTGATCGGCCGTATTCCTAGAGCACAAAGAACGCAATGTGAACCCCGATTATCCACTTCCCGGGCATCAACGGGTATGTGGTGCAAAACTCGAAAAAAGTGGCAACTGAGGTAGTGGGTCGGTCGCCTATCCAATGATTGCTAGCAAAAAAAAAAAAAAAAAAACAAGTGGAGAGGGAGAAGAGAATAGGCGCAATTCGACCGTCTTTCCCTAATGGGATCTTACTTATGTGGTTAGGTTCACTAATGCCTCCTTCCTTCTCGAGGTAGGATCTTATCTCCTCCTCATTTAAGGGAGGAAATCTTCTTTTCCTTATCAATCACTAGTTCTTCCTTTTCAAAGATTATCCTTCCTTCTTCTAGGATTATCTCTCTGAGGAGTAAGTGATTCGGAAACTAGAAATTTTGTTGAAAATATCGCTTTTACGGATTTTTTGCTCCTAGGTGCTTATTCGTAACAAACTTCTCATATGGGATAGAATTCCCATATGGGCAGAATGGCCGATGGACCTGAAGTCTCGTATACGCCGAGCAAGTCAGAAGAGCTCGCCCGCTTTCACCGGGTACCCCATAGACTTCTCCCGCCCGAGCAGTGCTCCACCCGGTCTTGGTGAGGTGAGGAAATCGTGGTCGTTTCACCACACAGCCCGTCTTGAGCCCCAGCCCATCGCAATCCGGGATCCCGCATATCATGGTACTTAATGCCCCCTTTTTCTCCAGCAAGAGTTTTTGTGCTATTTTAGTCGAGGGAAATATCGGCTTTAAAATGTCAATGCTGAGACTTAAAAGGTTTGTGAGAAATGACAAGGTGATTAAATTCGCTTGGAGGTGATGCCACTTGTGTTTAAGGCGCACGGCAGACGCACGCCTCTTTGATATGCATCCCACGATCTCGCCTGACTATCATTTATCGCATCCGACGACTCTTACCCCTATAAATAGGGATAGTGGTCTCAAGAGGTGTCTCTTTTACGTCTTCTCAAAAGAGTTTTTTTTTTTACTCCTGTACTTCATCCTCCTCCATGCCTCTTCAAATTTCCCTCCCAAAGGAGCCACTGAGACCGACGCCCAACAACTTTTGATTTCTTCTCCGATAAGTGTTTGCAACTCAAACTCTTTTCCGCTTCAAGGTTTGTTTCGCTGCCTCCGTGGTTAGAGGTGTTCTACTAATTTTCGCAGCGTTTTTGGTTTTCTTTCTTTGGGTTTTATCCTCGTGGGTTGTAAAATCTCCAAAGGATTCTTTTCCTTCTGAGGGTTCTTCCTTCCCCCCATTTTTTTTTACTTTTCTTTATGAACCCTGCCGAATCCCTTCTTCTTTCCCCTTTTTTTATGTGCCTCAGAGAATGGAAATAGGTCACGAAGATGTTTCACCAGCCAAGCCGGGCGTAGGAGGGGTTCCCGCGAGAAACGCCCACGCAATCGCCCAGTTGCCGCCATGTCCGCAAAGGAAGCAGTTATTCACCAAATTCGCTGAAATCCGCCTAGAAACATTAGAAGACGCAAATTACCTCTACTCCTTAGGAGTATAATGCTGTTCATTTTACATGATGCTGGTTTGCTTCAGCTTCGCCCCGTTCCATCGTCGCAGCGCCTCTTCATTTTACCCGCACTTTCTATACTGCGACATCCGAACGCCACCGACGACAGGTTGCAAAGCAGTGCTGAACTCTCTCTACCAACCGGACATTTCATCGGTGGAGATATGCTTCTTTATACTTTGAAGTTGGGATCGGGGGCCACTGTCCATGTCGCCCCACAATCCCCGATCGTAATTTGTAATCGCTCCCTAACTCCCTAAGACGAGGCGCAGTGGTCGTCTGCTCTCTGTATTTCCTTTGTCTACACCATTCCCTTACGCTCCTAAGTTTGTCTCTGCTCTCGCTTTTGCATATCTTCTACTTCCTAGGTCGGGTGGGTGTATCGACATACCTATCTTTTTTATGGTTAGTAGATAGGCGCTGCATAAAGGCCGCCGGGTCAACTAGGAGAAGGCAGTACCGGATCGCATCCGCCGGGCCGCTTGATATCACAGAGGAGCGCCATCACGAGCCTCTTTCTATCTCGTGTGGAAGAACCTATAAGATTCGCACCAAATTCTATAACACTCGAACATACCCAGTCATTTCAATGTGTTTAGGTATTTGCAGTATAATTTGAATATAATTTGAATTTTTCGTAATTTAATGCAAAGCGTGAAACCCGAGAAACCTGGAATAAGCAAGGGTACATTTGGTAATTTGTTAAACAGATATAAAAGTCATAAGATAATAAGATTATATGCCAAAGTGGAATAATAGGAAGTCAGAGGCAAATAGAAAGGAACTGAGGACCAAAGTGCAATAAAAGGGTAAATAAGGTCAAATAGGGGATGAGACCAAATTGGTCTCTCATTTTTGGAGAGAAAAATGTAGAGTGAAGAACAGAGGAGAAGAGAAGAAGAAGAGGAAGAATAGAAGAAAGGTATGGAAACTAGTTATTTGTATGGAAACTTTGAGTATGGAATGCTATGTTTTTGTATGGAACATGTATGGAAGTGTTTGCATGGATATTAGTGGTTCCATTTCTAGGGTTTAGTTAAGATTTCATCCTAACCCTAGATGTCTTGAAAGTTGGGTTGGTAAACCCTACTTGTATAAGATGAGTAGGAATCTCTTGAGTATGAATTTTGGTTTAAGATGCATGGATACATGTTTGGGTGTTAGAAGTTAACCTAATTTACTAGTATTTGAGAGTGGGTTTGAAAACTTATAATTAAACTCTCTATGTTTGGTTTTAAGGTTAGAACACACTTGGGAGTTGTTTTTGGGGATGTTCTTGGATTATTTTGGTTTTTTAATTGAATTTCTATAAAAATGGAAGAAATCATCAAAATCTGGGCAACTTCGGGGGTCCTACGCCGCGACGTAGGGAACCCACGCAAGAGCGCAGCCCACACACCCACAGGCATGTCCACACCATGACGTGGCCGAGTGGGAGGCAAGTCAAGCCTCATGTATGCCGCGGCGTAGCGAGGGTACACTGCAGCGAAGGTCTACACCACACAGATCGTGTTACGCGCAAAGATACTCATCGTTTCACACGAAAAATTTCGTTGTTTTGTTTTGTTTTACTATTCCATTATTTTGAGGGCTTGTCTATTGGACTAATGAGGATCCTATAAGTGTTTGAAAGGGTCCATTCATGTTTGTAAGGTAACGCAAAGGAAAAATTATTCGCTTCGCCTCGGCGAGTTCGATGAGGGCAAACTTAATGCCCATATGATAAGATAGTAGGTTCCTGAGCACATATCATTGTAAGACTGCCTAAGACCAGATATTGAATGACATGGCACCTCTATTACGCGGGGCGCACACGATGGCATTTCGCGATTTCATCAAGTCAAAGACTTTCTGCTACGACACTTCGTTACTCGCCAAACACGTCAACAAGGCTCGCACCTTTGCTGGCTGAAGATCTCCTATCGCTGCGGATGTGCACGCTCGACGCTGGCTTCCAACACCTTTGCCAGTGCGTGTTATGGCACTTCTACGCGGGGCGTACATCGCCTCGATCGCTATTTCTAAGACTCTACTCTCAGGCTACAACATCTCAACATCAGACTCCAGACTCCTTCGGTGCCTTATTGTGTCAGGTCCTACTCATTTCTTATTACTGGTCTGTATTCCAATAGTTATACGATAAAGAAATAATAACTTAATATGTTAAAGAATAAGCCTTTTTAGTACCTATGGGCACCTCAATATAAGTATAAGCTTCCATAACTCCTACTGAGATCCGATATATAAGTCTCGCTATAAGTGCAAGAATATGTATTATTTTGTATATTTGAATTCATGAAAATTCGATATTCGCATCAGATATTTGTTAATGTTATTTGCCTACTATAAAGAGTATTAATGTACGTGTATGTATGTATAATATGTTTTCCACTAAGCGTAAAGCTTAGCACGGGTTTTAATCCAGATAGTAATAAAGGAGGACGCACGCGATCTTCCCGCATACCGGCCGGGCTAGCACACTGTAAGAGTTCATCATCAGCCAAGGCCTGACATAAATGTAAATGCATGCTTTGTATACGTATATGCAATGACTCGGATCAAAGGTATGGACTGTGAAACACTACTACTTGCAGTAGTTCTATTTTGTATCTTTGAATAAATATGGTAGTTTGATTCAGCTTATAAGACTCGACCCACCAATGTCCTAAAAATAAGAAAGAAATTAAGTACTGCGTTCCCTTCACCCACCCTAGGGCGGGGGGACGGCGTGATGTCCTTTTCCCCTACATAGTGCATGTTATTGTCCTTCGCTTCCAACGAGGTCAAGCCAAGGACAAGCATTTTGTCCTCGCGACCTCCCAAAGTCAAGCCGCCCGAGGCTCTTCGTAGATGAAGGTCGCTTTCTGTGAGCCCCTTGTCCCGACCAAATTATCTACCTCTTTGGTCGTGCAGACTCCTCAAGCCCGCCCCTGCCACGAAGAAGAAGAAAAAGTCCAAAGCAGCTAAGGTTAATAACGAGGAATCGAGGGGTTTATGGGATTAAACAAATCCAGTGGTTGCGACCTACCAAGAGAGAGGTTGAAATAAAAACTGCCCAGCTTTTTTAAGAAGAATGATATTTATAATAAATTAAACTTTTTGTCTTTTCCAACCATAATTCTTCATTTTCATTTTCTTTTTTATATGAGACGATTTGCACCCACTTTTCACTTCCAACTCCAACCAAGAATCTCTCCAAATCCATCTTTCAAATCACCATTTATTCTTTTTGAAATCTCTATTTTTTTTTTTTTTTTAAATTATGATAATGTGATACATGAAATATTTTTATTTTAATTTAAATATAAATATAAAATATTAAATAAATAATTTTTTTTTTTTGAAAATTAAATAAAAATAGATTAAAAACCTAAAAATCATTTTTAAACTAATACATATTATATTGTAAAGTATTATATTAGCATTAGAAAATAAAGCACATTATTAAAATCTACATAATAAAATTACATTTACCAAATGATAAAATACATTATAAAATTAATACCGTGTAAATCACCTTCATAATTTTCAAGAGTCATATTCATTAAAATTATTTTCATCATTATGACTTCTTGATCCATTTGTTTGGGATAAGAGTCATTTTGTCCATAATTTCTTCTTCTTATATTTCATGTTCCAACTCATAGTTATTGTGTTCATTTTCATCAACTCATATAATTTTTAGATTAAGCTCAAATTATTTTAAATTTATTTATGCTAATAAAATTAAAAAAATCTATAAAAATAAATTAATACTCCAAATGAATATATTAAAATTATTTCTTCTATATTATACATGAAAAAATAATTTAAAATTAATAAAATAATAAATAATAAATATATATATATATATATAGTATATATATATATATATATATATATATATATATATATATATATATATATATATATATATATATCTTAAAATAAAATTATTTTATAAAATAATTATTTTATTATTATAAGAATAAAATAATGAAATAATGGTAATATAATAAGAAAATATCTGCATTATGAAGATGTGAATAGTAAATCTACAAATTTAGAGATGGAATGGAGAATTGCAAGAGGAGTGTTTTCAGCCTTCATCTCTAGTATTTACTCTAATATTTATGTGGAGATGAAGATGAACATGAATAAGAAAGCACGATTAGAGTTAGTCATGAGAATTGATTATTTAACATGATATAAAAATGATTTTCTGTTACACGAACAACAACCTCTAGTCCTTCATATTTTTATAAATTAATTTTTTAATTTTTTATCAATGTTATTTCCATGTATCGAGCTGGGTACAGTAAGACCGATATTCTTTGGAACCGTCACAACTTAACTAGGAATCTAGATACACTTTCGAGAGTTGACGACATTGGGGCTTGAACTCTCCCAGTTTCCAACTAGCCGTTCCTGTGGGTTCTATTGATGGCATAGATGATGTATAAATGACATGAATTTATTAAATACTATTTACTTGTTAATTTTTATTTCTAATTAAGTTAAAAAAAAAACACCATCTGGAAAGATAAATAAATAGTACTCTAAAGTAATGATTAACTGAATTAATTTTTATTTTTTATGAAATCTTACCATACTACTACTATAACTATACCAATATTATTTCTTTAAAAACAAACTATAACCAATAATAATAACATTATTATTATTATTATTATTATTCAATATAACAATGGTAACATTACCATTAAAATAATAGTCTTACTAATAATAATAATTATTATTATTATTATTATTCTTATAAGTTAATAACACAAAAATAGGCATCTCCAAAAGGCCCTGGGTCTCGGTCTCTGGCTCTTCGCCACTCCGCTTTTGAATTCTGGCCGAAGCCCAAGCCCAAGCACGATCTGGCCTGGGCAAATGGCTTCATTTTCAGTCCGCCACTCGCGGGCTTGCCCGACCATGGGCTCAGGGCCCGCCTGTGGAGCCCCCATAGGCCCGCCCCATGGGCTTCCACCCAAAGGCCCAGCCCAGCGCCTCCGCCTGTGGCTCGCTGTGCTCCGCCCCAAAGCCCGTTTATAGTGCCCGCCTGAAAGCCCCGCGCATAGCCTCCGCCCAGAGCCCGTCTAAAAGCCCACTTAAGTTCTCGCCTGCCCCCAACCCTCCAGCTACAGGTTTTTATTTAAATTGTATTCAAAAGTTAAATAAAAAGTGTTTAAAAACAATTCAAAATAAAAATACATCATTTAAAATTTTATTAATCAAATATAATTACATTTAGAAATGTATGAAAAGTTTACATCACTACAAAATAAGTACATCCCAACTACAGGCTGATGACCTACTTATTTGTCAATCATTCAGACTTTTCAACCATAAGAAAATAAAAATAAGAATATACATTTCCAATAAAATATTTTAATCATTATTTTCCCTAGCGACTTTAACCATCTTCGATCCATTCATGTCTCGACATTTTAAGTTCTCTCAGATCGCCCACTCAGTCTCGCCTTCGAACATGATCATGCAATCTCATCTCGCCAACTCCAATCTTTTAAACATACTACTCGCTTCGATTGGGCTTGAGGCGACAAATTACATCTCTTTTGCTAACCACTCTTCCACCTAAACAGAAAGTACTTCCGATGCGACCACTCACAAAGTACTAAGTATCACATCACGCAATAATAGATAACACCTGTGTATTTAATTTGTTGTTTTTTCCACCATTCTAAAATATCAAAATCTTCATTATCTTCAAATGGAATTGTTTTGCCATCAGATATCTATCTATATCCGTCAGACTATTTGGAGAACTAGTTGTCGCTTTTTTCTACTAACATTTCTAAAGCGGCTTTTATAAAAGATTTATGAGCTTGTCAGCGGACGACATTTTATCAAACTAATATTATCACCATATTTTTATAAATATTATATAAAATATATAATAACAAATTTACTTCATTTTTAATTTCTTCAATTTTTATTCGATCTTCATCAGAAATAACTCCAAGAACCATTCATCTAAAGATCAAATTTTAATCTAGGGTCCAGCTAAATTAAACCAATATAATAAATTAAAGGTATTTCTCCTCAATATTTTTTAATTTTTTCTATCATTTGCAAAATTGTATCATTAAAAATTTCATAACTTTCAAATAATTTTGAAGTACCATATAAATACTAGTTATTTGCATAATGACCCGATGCGGTTGGATAATACACACTACAAAAAATATTTGTCAAGCATCAAAATTTCAAAAGATCTCGTAGAAGCGTCCGCACGTGCCAATCATAATCATTCAATACATCAACATCTACATCATTATTATTATTCTTATATAAATTGCATTGTGATAATTGTAATACTTTTATATTTTGTAATATTTTGTAAAAGTTTTATGTTAGAATTTCATCTAATGGAAAGATAGTCTAAACTTATATTTTTTTCTTTTCATATTTGCACTTTGCAACAATCAAAAATAATTCATGCTTTGCTTGGGAACAATTAATATTATATGCAATGTCTTTAATTTTTTCTAATGTGCTATCAACTTGTTTTAATCCATCTTTACAATCAAATTTAAAAATATATGCACAAATAACGTACGTAGAAATAATTCTCGTATGATCATCGCTTTATTTGCCAAAATTTTTAATCTTGTATTGCTTATTATTATTTGAAGCATTATTCAATGTTATTGTAAATATTTATCATGAATACCTAAATCTAATTTCATCATTTATTAAAGTTGACATATTTTGTACCATTATGTGGAGTATTTATTGTTTTAAAATGAAATTATTCTTTTATTTAACATCCATTCACTATCTTTATATAATGAGCAAGAATATTATAAAACCCTATGCATTAAAGATGTCCAACATCGATGTTAAACAAATTTTTCCTTCAAAATTTGCAAAATATTGTTTTAATTTTCATTCCTGTTTGAAATTTTTTCATAATATCTCTTTAACAAGATTCTGACCAACCTTTGAATTGAGGATTAATCAATGTTTGAATTCATTTGAATAATCACCAATTTTCATCATATTAAAAGGTTGTTCAAATTTCTTATTATGTAATCAACCATTCCTTACAAATGCTGCATCATCATGTTAATGTTTAAATTTCCACATGATCTGTTGTATCTTTACCTAATTACATATAATTTCACATCTTACATTATTCTTAATTTTACATCGTTCATTGTGTCTTTAAATGACTTCATACCAATTTGTCTTACCACTAAGAAGTTTGTTACAAATTTTACATTTTGCTTTTATTTCTTTTTTATTATTTTCTAAAATTATTTCTATTCTATCAAAAAAAATTCCATATATTTGAACTAAATTTTTTGCTTGATGATGCACATGGACTAGAAGAAGATGCACATGCACTATCCATATTAAAATTATTAATAAAATATTATACTAAAAAATAAAATAATGAATCAAAATAACAAAACAAAATAAAGAAAAAGTAGAGGTGGAGAAATATTACTCAATTGGAAGATCGCCCGAATTCTTTAAAATCCAACTATTGAAGTCACCAATGCTCGATTTGCACCACCAATAATACCATGTACGCGAAGAACACCTGAAGAAAATGAAGTATGAAAGAATATGAGAGCAAATCATAAAAAAGCATGAATTTGGAGAGAAAGGAAAATTAAGATACTTAAAAATTCGCACTTGCGTGGTATTTATAGTGAAAAATAGAGGAAAAACAAAACAAAGAGGAGCTAACACATGACCATGCAAGGTGATGTGAGTGGGAGGGGAGGCCAACTCATAACAGACCGTCGGGGGAAGGTGAGGCAGGGGAACTGGAAGGGGCTAGGCGGTGGGAGGTGAGGGCCCAGTTCAAGACTTCAGCCCACGCACTCCCTACCGTCTGGCCCTTCCACTCGTACTAATCAGCCACATTCCGGGCCCACCCGGTCCGACATCCCCGGCCCGGTCCTACCACATTCTGCCCCGTCCTACCGTCTGAAAGATGCCTGCACGCCACGGCCCAAAAAAAATTAAAATCTCAAATACCACGACGACCCCGCTGACTGCATGCTCTTCGCTCGAATCACGCCGCGGCCTAACTCGACGAGCCGGCCCGTCCTACCAAACCCGCTGGAGATGCCTACACAAAACAAGTTAAAAATAACGAAAAATTAAATACGAAAAGAAAAATAAATTGATATATGAAACTAACAATTAAGAAAAGTAACTAAATATATTTTTAATAAGAAAATGCCCATTGTATTATAAAAATCCAATAAAACCAATCGGGCCAATAAATCTAAAGACCCACCAAATAATTGAAGTTTTTAAATAATTTTAGTTTCCAAACTATAAACCAAATCAAACGAACTTTACATTAAGATATGTACATACTGGCGGGTCCATCCCAATTAAGAAGGCTGTTATAGCAGCCATTCTTGGCAACCATGCGGCTTAGGAAGAAAATCGCGTTCTTCATCTCCATGTCCAATTTCTGGCCTTTCTCTTGGTCAATGAAACTTGTCTCCTCTTCCACCAATCAAGATTCGTTTATAATTTGTAATGTTGCTTATAAATAAGCATTCATTCAAGCAATATAAATGAAAAAAGTTCCAGTAGAGCAGAAAGCGGAGAAACAATATATTAGCTTTCAACCAAAGGGAGTTGAAAGGAGCGTGAAATTTTAGGGTTAATACACTAGCGAGTGGTGAGAAACATAATACTCCATAGAGAAAATAATCGAGAAGTAAACCCAGAGGATCGCGGGAACATATCCTAGGTGTGTGACATCTTGTGCCGCCTACTTCATAATGGATTATTTTCTGGATTTGCCCTTTGCTGAGGTTTCCTTCCATTCCTGAAGGTTTTACCACGCTATATCAAGTGTCATTATTATCTATAATCTTATTCTCTCAGACACTTAAACTATCCATCTACACTTTCATTTCCCAAAGATTGGCATAACCACCTATATATTGTTTTTATTATGTGGATTGGCCTAGCTTTCAAACCGCTTATTTACATTTTTTGTGATCAGCATACCACCCAACCGATTATACTCTCGAGGATCGGGTATCAAGCCACCCAAGTGTTCACTTGATTTCTTGTGGATTGGCATTGCCACCCAATTGTTGCTAATAATTACAGTGGATTGGCAAAGCCACCCAAATATTATTTGTTGTAATATTCCATAGGTCACTCACAATCGAACAACTGGTATCAGAGCGTGGTTCAAGTTGGGGTGGAATCATGGTCGAAAGTTATTCGTGTCCCATGATTAAATCGGGACAAGAACGAATTATTCATTATGGAAGTCTAGGATGGAGGATCTCCTCAATTGTAAGGATTTATATGATCCTCCTATGGAGAAAATGTCAAGTCAAGTGACATGTCAAATGCTGAATTAAATGAAGTTGAAAGAAAACATCGCGTCATTCACCAATGGGGCGGATATCGGTCTCTACAATCATGTTCCCAAATAGACAAATCCCCACTCTGGAAGTGGAAGAGCTTGGAAACATGTATCGAGATAAAGAACGACAAAGATTTTCACGCAGGTCGATGAATTTGAAGCTCAAGGAAGTTCAATCAATTATTTGGGTATCTAAATGATTTCAAAGGAATGATCGTGACAGCTTATCAGATGTCTCTCACTTGATGATGAGCCTCAAGCATGCTTTCCACTCTACCATTACCAAATAGTTGGAACACTTTGCAGGTGTCCTTGGGAAATTCAACCCTATAAGGAAAAGTCACATTGGCTATAGTCGAAATAACTTATTCAATGGAAGAAATTAATGAAAGACTTTGTGGGCAATGATACACATGCCTCACACTGAGAATGTGAGGTCAAGCAAAGTAAAGGACCATTTGGGCATAACAAGTCAAGAGGTAGATCCAAGTCTAAAGGGAAAATAAAGTGTTATCATTGTGGCAAAATAGGCCATATGAAAAGGAATTGCAAGATCCTGAAGCAAGGAGTAGACAAGAGCTAAAAAGCAAGAAGATCGACAAAAATATCGCGCTACAACCCAGATCGACAACGAGGTAACCTTACTTTGGAATCAAGAATATTGTTGTTATGTAGTCGAACAAGATGTCGAGTGGATAGTGGACTCAGTAACATCAGACCATTGTGTCCCTAAAAGGGAGTATTTCTCAACATACAAAGCAGGAGACTTTGGCATGGTAAAATGGGAAACAAAAGAGTTTCCCAGATCGCGGGGATTGGTGATATCTGCATACAAACAAGTATGGGGTGCACATTAATGTTGAAAGATGTGCTACACATTCTAGACTTGCGCTTAAACCTCGATGGCGTGCATATGCATGACAATGACGGATGACAACCAATTTATCAATACAGTAATTGGAAACTCACCAAGGATCATCGTGGTGGCACGAGCATTAGTTATGTTATTGTTCTTCGGCTATATAATTACACAAGCCGGCGTGTGCAGATAACTAATCATACCGATGATGATACCTTTCCAAATTTGTGGCACAAACAATTAGCACATATGAGGGAGAAAGGGTCACAACTTTTGGCCAAGTAGTCTCTCCTTCCTATGGCCAAAGACAAATCATCAAACCCTTGTGACTATTGCTTATTTGGAAAGCAACACATAGTATCATTCCAAAAGAACTCTACTCGAAAATTAGAGAAATTGAAATTAGTATATTCTGATGTTTGAGGACCCATGGAGGTAGATCTATCAGGTAACAAATACCTTGTTACTTATTGATGATGCCCTTTCACAAAAGACATGAGCATACCTATCGCATACAAAAAGTCAAGTAATCCAATATTTTCATAAATTCCTTGTCATGGTGGAGAGAGAGACAAGAAATCCTTTGAAGCGACTTCGAACCGATAATGGTGGAGAATATATCTCCAAGGAGTTCAAAGAATATTGCTCTAAGCATGGAATCAGGAATGAGAAGACGGTTCCTAGTACACCATAGCACAACGATGTTGTAGAGAGGATGAATCGAACCATTGTGGAAAAAGTTCGATGCATGTTAAAATTGGATAAACTTCCTAAGTCATTTTGGGGTGAAGTTGTTAACATTGCAGTCTATCTGATCAACAGATCATTACCGGGCCTTTCTGACTTTCGATATTCTCAAAGAGTTCGACAGGAAAATGTTGCATACTCACTTAAGCGGTTCTTCGATGCAAAACATTCATGCATGTGCCAAAAGAGCAAGATCGAAGTTTGGTATCAAAGCAACCCGTGCATCTTCATCAATATGGAGATGAGGAGTTCACTATAGGCTATGGAATTCAAAGAAGCAAAAGATAGTAAGAAGAAGAGACGTTGTGTTTCAAGAACACGAAACCATTGAAGATATGGAGAAAAATGTGAGAGGTGCAAAACTCACATAAGAAGGCATTGCAGATCTGACACTTAGACAAACTTCATCATAAAGTGACACTAATGAAGCAGAGATGTCTGAATCAAATCCAAGGATAGAACTCGAAGAACCAGTCATCAAGGATGAAGAAAGTGGTAATGATAATGATACGAGAGGCGTGATCAGGGGAGCATATCCCTTCACTATAAGAAGAACCTCGCTGAAGTCGAACATCTAGAAACGTCGCCCATCGACAAGGTCCAAGTTCCGAGTATATTTTAATTGTTGATGAGGAGGAGCCTGAAAGCTTCCTAGAAGTACAGTCTCACAAAGACAAAGACTGTTGGATAAAAGCCATGCAAGAAGAGATGAATTCCTTATGGAAAAATGATACCTACAAGTTGACATAATTGGCAAAAGGGAGAAAAGCACTCAAGAATAAATGGGTGTTTAAGCCAAAGAATGATGACGAAGTCATGAAGTATAAGGCTTTTTCCAGTGGTGAAAGGTTTCATCAAAACAGTTGCATTGGATTGATGAAATCTTTTCAATCTGTTACAATGAACACCTGAAAGTTATACTAGATTTGCAAACTAAATATGTCTCGAATTGGAGCAACTCAATGTTAAGACTTCATTTATGCATAGTGATCTTGATGAATAGATCTTTATGGAGCAACCAGAAGGCTTCAAAGTGAAAGGGAAGGAGAACATGGTCTACAAGTTGAAGAAAAGTCTATACTGGCTTAAATAGACACCATGACGATGGTATAAGAAATTTGACTCTTTCATGATGAGTTAGGAGTACAAAAGGACATTTGCAGATCCTTTTGTTTATGTTCGGAGATTCCATGATGATAAATTCATCATACTCTTGTTATATACATGATATGTTGATTGTGGGGTCGTGATGTTTTATACGATCCGTAAGCTCAAAATAGAATTGTCAAAGAGGTTTGACATGAAGGATTTGGGTAGTGCAAAGCGTATCTTGGAAATGGAGATTCTGGGAGATAGGAAGGTAGGTAAATTGTGGTTGTCACAGGAAAGATATATTGAACAAATGCTGGAAATGTTCAATATGAAAAATTCAAAGTCGGTTTCTAAACCACTTGCTGGCCATTTCAAGCTGAGTAAGAGACTCTGTCCATCTAAGGAGAAAGAAAAAGGCAAAATGTCAGTCATTCCATACTCATGAAAGTCTGATGCATGCTATGGTGTGTACACGTCAGATATATCTCATGCAAATAAGTTAAAAGCAAATTTCCTTAAAATCCTAGTAAAGCACATTGGGAGGTAGGGAAATGGATCTTCAAATATCTCAAAGGTATGTTTAAGCTTTAAGGGATAAAAACCATCTCTTGAAGGATATACAGATTATAATATGGCTGGAGACATAAATTGTAGAAACCTACTCTACGTACTTATTACTGCAAGGGGAGCTACAAAGTGTGTTTTACTATCTAGCCACAAAAATAGAATATATTGCAACTACTGAAGCCGAAAAGAGATGCTATGATGAAGTGGTTTCTTCAAGAACTAGATTTAAAACAAAGAGGATTAAATAGTACATCATGATAATCAGCGAGATGTGACTTAAGAAATAACACTATGTATCATGCAAGGATGAAGCAATATAGATGAGATATCATCGATCAGAAGGCTATTGAAGAAACAACTGCTCCAAATAAGAAAGATCCATACTTAACGAATATCACGGTTATAATGACCAAGGTCATTACAAAAGAAAAACTGGCACGATGTATCAAGAACACGGGCATGAGCTTCTACTAAGGAGTCAAGAAGACTCTCACCTTCAAGGTGTATGGGTGTAACGCCCTGAAAATACCCTAACGGTTTTATAACATGTTCAAGGTGTAAATTAAATTATATTATATTTTTCTACGCTTAAATTGCTAAAACGAAAAATGATAAAAAACCTAAAATTATATAGGACAAATAAATTTGGTAAAAATGTCAAATGAGGACCCAAGGGTCATAAATGAGAAATGTAAATGCTAAAATGAAAATGTGATAAAGTGTATTGAAAATGAAAGTGAAATGAAGCCTTAAAAATGCAAAAATGAGAAAAAAGGAATTAGTGGGCTAGCCAAACAAGGCTTAGTACAAGATTTTGATTAAAGTGACCAAATATTGGTCTTGAGAGGCATTTTGCACATTTGGCAAAGCATAGAGAGAAAGGCTATGGCTTTTTCGGGTTGTGAGAGAAAGAGGAAGATTAGTGGTCTTGCTCCATGAAATCAAGGATTAAGGTGATTAAGAGGAAGAAGGAAGATTGGTGTTGAAGAATAAAAATACCCCAGTTGCAAGAAATCAAACCCTAACTTTTCTTAATGTTGTATTTAGGTTTAGAAAGAACTGCAAGTTGCATAAAAATGATGTTGATTATTTATTTCAGTTTTGGGGTTGTTATATGGTTGTTTGATTGTGTTGAGGAATTTTGTATAAAGGAAAATTTGATTTTAGGGGAGATGTTATCAAAACTTTCCAAAACCCATATTTTTGTTTCCTGACCATAACTTGGTCATCACTCATCCAAATCGAGGATTCAACGCCCTTTTTGGGTAAACTTAGATTTCTAGGAGAACAAATCTCCCGAAATAAGCTGTCCAAATTCTGATCCCATTGCACTCCAAAATTCACTGGGTGAGGCTATGTTTTCGGTCACTCCTGCTCCGCTCGAGCATGATGTTTCGGAACAGTTTTGGTATTTATGACATAATTTGAGTTTCACTTATCCAAATTGAGTGATTCAAAATTCTAGGTAAACTAGACTTCTAAGAAAACAAATCTCCTTGAAATAAGTATATCCAAAATTGGAACCCCATTAGACCCAGAAAATTCACAAAGTGAGGCTGTTTTCTTTGGGTCAATTCGGTTTTGTTCGATACGCTTTTGGTATTTTTGGAATAGTTTTATATTTAGCCATAAGTTGAGTTTCACTCATCCAAATTGAGTGATTCAAATTTCGTAAAGTAGACTGAAGAACAAATTTCCTTGAATAAGTGTATTCAAATTTGGACCCTATTAGACCTAGAAATTCGTCTAAAGGGAGCTTTATGTTTAGGAAAATTCTAGTTCTGTGTCGAAAATAAAATAGTCCCAGATGTTTAGGACATATTTGGAGTCACATCCGACCGACGATTCCAAATTTTAAATAAAATATATTTATAGAGGAACAATAGACTTGAAGGAAGTTGGGTAAAATATGGCTCATTTGTTCCCAAAAAAAAGTTTACAAGCGAAGGTGTGTTGGGTAAAAAACAACCCTAACTAGAAACCTAAATAAGTCAACCGATATCGTTTCAATCGCTGGTTTCGACAGTGTCACATGAGGAAAACCTCGACCAGTCTAGGATTCCATGATAGGAATCGGGCGCGACGACCTTGGTTCGTTTTCATTCTTCTGTCTATATCAAAATTGTTTGCGTAATTATTGAAATGATTTTCAACAAAACTTCATATTGATTTATTTTAAGTGATTTGAGAAAATTAATTGTGAAATGATTGCCATGAAAAAAATTGCATGATTATTGAAATGTGCTATTTTAGTATAAATGTATACACTCTATTGTAAATTTCTCTTACTGATTTTTAATGCCCTTAATAGAATGTTATCCGTCGTATTCGAGTTAAGGATAAATTAGATACTCAATGGTCAAACTAGCACACTGACCAATCATCAGAAATACACCGATTCATAACCCAAATAGATAAGATTTTAGCTGCTTTACAAAATGATTTTTAATAACCAATCAGCAGCCGAGCCAGACCGTACTGTATTATAGAACCTTTTATACCGGGCTCAGAGTTCATGGGACCATGTCGATGACTCGTTATCCCATGCACTAAAATATTACAATTCGTTTAAGGGTAAAATGATAAGAATATTTGTGAAATGCATGATTTGTGTTTTGAATTATTTATTGCATATGAAATTTCATATTTGGAATGATCAATGAACCGTAAATGAATGTATATGAAATGAATATATGTATTGTATTTGCATTGATCATTCAAAAATATTCAAAAGCATGGTTTAGAAAAATTGCATGATTTGACTTAAATTGAAATAGAAGAGAATACTATATAGAACCACTAAGCATGAAAATGCTTAATACATGAACATCGCTGCATACCGAAATAACACGCATTTAAGACGCACTGCAGAGAATCGAGTTATCACAAAGTCACACAGAGGATAAGTAAAGTTCCGTCATATGCATACATGAAATTATTCAATCTACTTTGTACAAACACTACGAAAAATCGAACTTTGATTATGTTTTCAGAATATTTGATATCAACACGCCCAATACGCATCAGATAAAGCCAAAAGTAGAAATTCGATCAAATGGGTATGAAATGCCACATCGAATGAAAAAAGAGTTTTGTGATCAAATGATGAGCCCCCTTTATGTCAAAGTGGTATTTACGTATATATATTTTTATTGAGTATTTGAAATGTGTTTGGAAAAGTAATTGTATTTAAAATATTCAAAATGATTCAAAAATAAATAAAAATAAAGAAGAGGAGGACCGCATCCCGGGTCCGGTTCAGCCCTCCGGGTCGGGTCAGCACGGCGGCGTGGCCTTCACAATGGGTCTAAAATGGGACGGGGCGTCCATCCCCATTACAGCGCCATACGCCATTTTCTACAACCATTCGACTTAAGAAGCAAATTGATGTTTCTCGACCGCCATGCCCACTTCTCGTCCCAATTGGCCTTTCGCCAATGAAACTTCTCTCCTTTCACCAATCAAGATTTGTTTACGCTTGTAATGGTGCCTATAAATAGATTCAAGCAACATAAATGAAAAAGTTCTTAGCAGAGCAAAGAGCTTGAGAAACAGAATATTGTGATTCTCAACCAAAGAGAGTCAGCCAAGCCGAAACATTCAGGTTATCATATTAGTGAGTTTCTGCAAATAAACATGCACTCCACAAAGAAAAGATTAAAGGTAAACCGAGAGAATTGCGGAACATATCGGAGATCTTGCGCCGCTTTCATCTCATACGGATATTTTTCTCATATTTAAGTCCCGTGGTGATTTCCTCATTTTGAGCGGTTTCACACGTTATATCGTTATTATTATCTTATAATCTTATTCTACATAATGACTTAACCATCCATCTACACTATTTTCTCGAAGGTCGAAGATAAATCACCCATTTTCTTTATTACGTGACAGCTTCAACTCTCAAACTATTTATTTATATTTTCACTGATTAACATACCATCCAAATTGATTATAATTTTAAGAATTAGTATCATTATCCAAGTGTTTATTTGATTTCTACGCGATTAATGTCAGCTTAATTCGATTATCGCTTAACAATTACAATAAATTGATAAAGTCATCCAAATATTACTTATTATAATATTTCATAAGTCACGCATAATCCCAACACATATATTATGCTTACAATAATCACAATCATGTGTCGCATTATTAATTCAGTGCATATCTTATGTTCTATCATTACAAAATTATAATAACACTCAATCAATATGGGATATTGCTACATCAACATCAACATCAACATCATTGCGAGCCACAAACTTTAAAATCATATCTTAAACAAGTATTAGCGTTTTGTATGTAAATGACGTACAGTGATGGTGACTTAAAACTAATACGACAGAGAAAATTGGACAAAAGAAAGAAGAAAAAAATGAAGGGAGGCCTACCATGACGGTTGTGAAGAACTAGTACAGTACTAGAGGATGCTATGCTTTAGTATAGGGACAGACGTCCCAAAATAATCTTTTTTGAAAAATTCATGTAATATATTTTAAAATAATATTTAAACTAACGTGTCATTATCATTTATGATTCAAATCACAAAAAACATAATTAGCAACCAAGGATAGAGCCCAAAAATATATAATATAAGGGGGATAAACCATTTGAGAGGGGGCATGGTAGCTGAATTTTCCTTAAAATGAAAAGTATCAAGTTCAAATCCCTATCTATTTTTAAATAATACAATTATAAATTTATTTACTACGATTTTTGGCTTAAAAATAAAACTGAGCTCATGATTGGCGACTACAATTTTGAAATTTTTTTAAATAATTAAATTTGTAGTCACCCATCATAGTTTACCTTTTAGCCTAAAATTGTAGTTATCAATTACATTTTTAACTATTTTAAAAAATTTAAAATCTTAGTCACCAATTACCATATTTATGGCCTGGATTGTATGTGGTAAGTATGCACTAGTTAGAACATTATTTTAAATATATATTACATTGAATTTTTAAAAACAAAAATATTATTTTGGACATCACTAACTGACTGCCTGCAAGTATAATATGATACCTCTTACTGAAGGGAAGAAGATACATGGGTAACCCACATGTGGTGGTTATTCCCTGGCCAGCCCAGGGCCATGTAATTCTTCTCATGGAATTCTCTCTCTGTGCTTGTGGAACATGGTTGTAGAGTTACATTTGTAATACAGAGTCCATTCATGATCGGGATCATGAATGCTTGCTCAGAGAGGCAGATTACAGGGGATCAACTTCGCCTGGTTGCTATCTCAGGCTTGGAATTGCAGGAGGACAAGAAGAGACCAGGGAAGATGACTCAAGGAATATGGCAGTTTATGCCGCAGAAGGTGGAACAGCTCATGGAAGAAATCAACAAAACTGATGCCGATGGCATTACTTGCGTTGTTGCTGACCAGTGTTATTCGTAATACTTATATTAATTTATAGCAATTAAATAATATTATAACTTATATTAATTGGAAAGCAATTAAAATGAATAAAGTTATAACAAAAAAAATTAAATAAAAGCGGAAGCAATTAAAAATAATAAAGCTTTAACAAATAAAATAAATATCATAAAGAACGCAATAAATAAACCTAGCCTACCGTATTCATCAAGTTAGCCTTAAGGAATTTTATTCCCCCTCCTACACTCCAAGGTTACTAGAATAATTCCTCCCAGATAACGGTTTAGAACCTTACCTGTAAATGCACTAAACATTGCAGAATTTCGAATCGCAAAGAAATGAGCCGAATCACACGACCAAGCACTGGTATAGAAAATGAAAATGCAATGTCCGATTTTTCAAATGCACGAAATGAGTTAAGTAAATGTGGGGAAAATGAGTTAAGTAAATGTGGGTCTGACCTTATAGGAAAACCAAGAGTACAGAATCTCAAAATTGTATTGGTCTGGGTGGAGTTGACTAATGTGGGATAACAAACTCTCATTTCCATTCACACTATTAATAAATATATATATATATATATATATATATATATATATATATATATATATATATATATATATATATATAATTCCCAACAATCCTCATATATGAATGGAGTGTTCTTTTCAAGTTTTGAAAACTATGCATAAAACCGGTGGATTCTACAACTAAGAATTAGCAAAGATCTCGAATAAGCAAGTTTCCTTGAACTTTCCGTAGTGAATATATATCGAGTATACTGCTAATCGGTAGATGCGATATCTTTGAACCGTCGACTTTGGTGTATACTTCAAGACAATATAAGCCACACAACTAACTCTTTATCCGCTGTTCTCATTGTTGTGTTCGTTTTAGCCATGAATACCGCCTGTCTCTGGGCGTAGAGGTTTAGAGAACCGCCTTCTTATTCTCCTTGAAGCTACTTCACACTTCACACTCCCACATAGGTGATTCCTAAACGTGTATTCCTGTGAACACACCATTTGATCAATCTTATGTCAAACTTAGAAATCATTAAAACCTTTCATTTTAGGTTTTATCCTTATTTCTAAACATTGTCTCATCATGAGAATGGATTTATAAATTTGACAATGTTGGACCATCAAACACAACTTTGTTTTCCTTTCAACCTAGATCTTGGGATCTCCAAATTACTAGGTAGAGCAATACGCCATGATGATTTGTCCTAGGCCACACCCCATTCCCCTCGGCGATTTTTCAACTAACTCTAGATAGGCCTTTGTTAATGGATCCCACACGCTATCTTTTGATCTACGTATCAAATTGAGATAACTCCACTAGAGATTAATTGTCTAACAAAGGTTATGTCTTCGCCGTATGTGACAAGATTTTCCATTGTACATAACACTTCCAAACTCTTCCAATAAATAGCCGACTATCACAATGTATGCCTATCAGAGTTAACGGCTCACAGAACGAAATATCTTCTAAGAAATTAAGCCATTCACCTTCTTCAATGGCTTATCCAAAGCTATGAATTCAGCCTATCAGAGAACAGCGATGCAAGTTTGCTTAGAAGATTTCAAAGACACTGCTCTCTTCAATTAACTCGGTAAACACATATCCACTAGTGGATTTGCTGCTGAACCGGGCGATCCAATTTGCATCACTATAACCTTCAATCAATGGCCGATACTTTTGTAATGCAAAGGAAAAATTTTTTGGTATGTTTTTAAATATCCCAAAACACGCCCATTGCCATCCAATGCGCTTTGTTTGGATTACTCATGATCGACTAAGTTTACTTATTGTACAAGCGTATATCCGGTCGAGTACAATTCATTACGTACATTAGACATCCTAAAAACTTTAGTGTAATCCACTTGAGACTCACTTTCACCTTTTTTCTTTGCAAGAGCAAGGTTTAAGTCTATTGACGTTTTCACTTCTTTGAAATTCAAATACTTGAATTTGTCAAGTACTTTGTCAATATAGTGAGACTGTGATAGCGCTAGACCTTGAGGAGTTCTGTAGATTTTTATACCTAGAATAAAATCTGCAACTCCTAAGTCTTTCATATCAAATGATTTGGATAGCATTCGTTTTGTGGCATTTATGTCAATAATATTTTTCTTATTATTAACATGTCATCCACATATAGACAAACAATGACCTCATGATTAGGAGTATTTTGATATATACACATTTATCAGACTCATTAATCTTGAATCCATTTGACAACATTACTTTGTCAAATTTTTGTATGCCATTGTTTAGGTGCTTGTTTAAGTTCATACAAAAACTTAATAAGCTTACATATATTTTATTTTCTTGTCTCGGGGACAATAAAACCCCTTCGCGCTGCTCCATATAAATTTCTTCCCTCCACTCTCCATTTAAAAAGGCTGTTTTCAAGATCCATTGATGGATTTGAAGATCATAATAATGCTTGTACCCAAAGCAAATTAACAATCGAATAGATGTAATTCTGTGACCGTGAGTATGTATCAGCAGTCAAGACTTTCTTTGTCTAAACCCTTTGACAACTAGTCTTGCCTTATACTTGTCAATAGTACCATCATCTTTCAATTTTCTTTTAAAAATCCATTTATATCCTAATGGCTTGCTCGAGTGGGAAGATCAACCAATTCCTACGTATGGTTATTCAATATGGATTCAACTTCACTATTGACTCCATTCTTTCCAATATTGAGCTTCGTAAGACTTCATTGCTTCCTTTAAGTCCGAGGCTCATTTTCTAACAGTAAATGCTAGAAAATCTGCACCAAAAGATTTAGGTACCCTTTGACGTTTACTACGTCGTGGTTCCTCAATATTAGGCACATTTTCCTCAGTAATTTCCCGAGGTCGCTTGGAACTTTCACCAAGTGTTTTGCCTTCATTCTTATACGGGAAAATGTCTTCAAAGAATTCAGCATTGTCTGATTCTATTATTGTATTAGAATGAATATCGGGAATTTCTGATTTATAAACCAGAAAACGATATGCTTTACTATTGTTAGCATATCCAATAAAAATACAATCTATTGTTTTCGGTCCTATTTTAACCTGTTTCGGTTTAGGAACTTGTACTTTTGCTAGACACCCCCACACTTTGAAGTAATTCAAGTTTGGTTTTCTACCTTCCATTTTTCATATAATATCGTGGTCTTAATTGCAGGTACCTATCGAGTATCCGTGTAGCTGTGGGCGATGCCTTCCCCACAAGTTATGAGGTAAACTAGAACTTAGTAGCAAAGCATTCATCATTTCTTTCAATGTTCGATTCTTCCTTTCAAGAACTCCATTCTCGTTGTAGGTATACAAATGCCATTCGATGAATAACTCCATTTTCTGTACATATTTCTTGAAATGGAAATTCATATTCACCACCTCTATCACTTCGATCATTTTAATCTTTTTATTAAGTTGATTTTCAACTTCACTTTATATTGTTTGAATGCATCAATTGCCTCATCTTTATTAAGTAAATATACATAACAATATCTAGTAATCGTCAATAAAAGGCTATGAAATACTTTTCCCACCGTGAGACGGTTGACTTCATACAAATGTCCGTATTTAATCAAGTCCAAAGAATCTCGTAATCTTCACAGCCTATAGTGATGTTTGCAATTTTGATTCAACACATACTTGACACTTGGATTTATTACATTCAAACTTTTGGCAATATTTCCATGTTTATCATTTTCTCAGAAGATTTGTAATTAACATGTCCCAAACGTGCATGCCATGACATTCGACTCAAGTAAATAAGGTAAGAATCATTATTCTTATTATTATTGATTGTCGATTGGCTTGAAAAGCTACCTAAGATAACCCTCTTTCCAACATACATATCATTTTTACTATTACAACTTTATCAAACAAATACAACCTTAACCGCTTCGACTCAGAAGTGATGCTGTCGACCAAATTTTACGATTTCGTGCACATGAGATATTCTTGTCGTAGAGTTTTGTCTCATGTCATTTTTAGGAGAATATTTCCAGTTCCTTCTATCTTGGAAGTTGAAGAATTTTCCATATGCAGCTTTTCCTCAGGTCCGGCCAAAGCATAGGAAGAAAACATCCCTTTGATAGCACAAACATGGCGGGTAGCAGCAGAGTCAATCCACCATTCCTTTGGGTTTCCTACCAAGTTGCACTCGGAAAGAAAAGCACACAAATCTTCAATATCCATATCATCGCTTTGACAATATTACTTGACCTTATTCTTATTTTTATTTTTAGGTGCACGATATTCCGAGGACTACAGTCCCGATCTACCACAATTATAACAACTTCCTTTGAATTTTTATTGCTATTATTGCCATTCTGATCATAGCTCTTCTTTATTTTCAGATTAGGAGCAGATTCAACTATATTTGCTCCTGATATGGATGATTGTCTAAGGCTTCTTTTTTTAGCATGCCTGTTGTTTTCTTCAATTTTTAATCTGACAATCAGGTCTTCAAGCGTCATCTCCTTACGCTTGTGTTTCAAGTAATTTTTAAAGTCCTTCCATGGAGGTAACTTTTCTATAAATGCAAATACTTGAAACGCTCATTAATAATCATTCCTTCGTTAAGAAGATCGTGGAATTATTACTTGAAGTTCCGGATTTGCGTCACAACAGCCTCGTATCAACCATTTTATAATCAAGAAATTCGCTGCTACAAATTTCCTTTTAAACTAATGCCTTTCACTTTATACTTTTCTCAAGTGCTTCTATAATTCTTTGAAGTATTAATATTGTCGTAGAGACATTATATAGAATATCATATAACCCGCCAAAATATAATTCCCGCAAAGGAAGTCGGAATGTTTCGTGCTTCAATCACAAGAAATCTATCTTTTCGGGCACTTGTTCATTCGGTTCTGAACCCTTCTTGATGAACTTTGCGCACTAGAGTTGTTAGAGATAGAAGAACATCTTTTGTTGCCATCTTTTGAAGTCTACAATTTAAAACTCGCAGTTTCTCTCCACGCGCAGTGCATGTGCAACTTGGTTCGGAACAAATGTTGTTCATTTCGCATCCCATTTTCGAAAATTAAACCAATACTTTATTAGTAAAATTACTAGTATCAACTTCTGGAGTAGAAAATCACAAAGATTTAATCTCCTTACGAAATTTAATGAGTAAAACCAAAAAGGTTTTAATCTCAATAGAGTAGAAAATCCGAAGATTTTAGTCTCCTAAATTTTGGAGAAAACCACGGTTTTAATCTCTAGAGGAGTAGAAAATCACAAAGATTTTAGTCTCCTAAATTTTGAGTAGAAAACCACGGTTTTAATTCTAGAGGAGTAGAAAATCAAAAAGATTTTAGTCTCCAACAAAATAATAATAATAATAGAACCAAAATTAAATAAATGAATAAATAAATCCAAGTAGAAAACCACAAAGGTTTTAGTCTTGGAAACGATTTAAAATAAAGAAATGAATAATAATTCCAAGTAGAAAACCACAAAGGTTTTAGTCTTGGAAGAAATTAAAATAAGTAGATGGAAAATATTACACAAATAAATGAAATAAAATTCTTAAGATTGTTATTCGTAATACTTATATTAATTTATAGTACTTAAATAATATTATAAACTTATATTAATTGGAAAGCAATTAAAATGAATAAAGTTATAACAAAAAAATTAAATAAAGTTAAAGCAATTAAAATAATAAAGCTTTAAACGTAAATAAAGATTGTGGGTAAATGAATAAATAAACCGAGCCACCGCACCACTGTTTAGACTTAAGGAATTTTATTCCCTCTCGGCACTCATACACAGAATAATTCCTCCTGCGATAACTGCTTAACCTTACCACAGACAGATTTCAAACGCCAGAATTTCAAACGCAAAGAGCGAGTGAATCACTGCACTCAAGCACTCAGAGAAGGAAAATGCAAATGCCTGATTTTTCAAATCTACACGAAAAATGCAGTTAAGTAAATGTGGGGGGGGGGTCCAATTTATATGAAAACTGCACAGAACTCTCAAAAGCCGTAATCAAAAACTAAGTACAGAACTTGAAAATCGCAATGGTTCGGTGAGTCGACCAATGTGGGATAACAAACCCTCATTTCCATTCACACCAATAAATATATATATTATATATATATAATTCCCAACAACTACCCATCGATCGGGCCCCTCGAAATTGGGTAAAGAAGATGGGAATTCAAGAGTCACTTTCATGCATCGTTTGGCGTCATTTTCTGGTTCATTGCTCACGATTGATGATGAACTATAGATAATGATAGTGAGACGGTCACGACTTCTAGATTGATGTCCCGAAAATGATTCAATAGAACACCATATTGTTCTTCTTATTAAATTTCAAGGTTTCCACAGAAAGCACCCGATGGTTCAGCTTGTCAACAACCTCCTCCCATCAACAATAAACCTTCCATGGGTTCGCATAGCGACAACTATTACGTAAAGCCGGCTTTCCAAAACTAGTTTAGAAACAGAGAAGCTGCAACAAAGGCGGATTGGTTTTTCTGCAATTCAACTTATGATTTTGAGCCCGCAGCATTTGCCTTGATCCCAAAGCTCATGCCTATAGTGTTAGATTAAATACACAAGAATAAACACATAGATGTGATTTTATTACTATTACACCAAATACAGAATAAAACCACATAACCCTAGAATCATGCATACTAATCAAAGATCAAATAAGCCAATATTGTAGAAGAGATACTCGAATCCATCGTGAACAGACAATGCGCAATGTAAGCTCTCACTAAGTATTGAGGCTGTGGTTTGTCTATCTTGGATTGTAAAACTGTGATGATACGTTCTCTCTCAATGGAACATGGATAACGTCTTGTAGGTTATTATTTATCAGAACAACATTAAGGGCAAAAACGGAAACCACACATTAATTCCATATTTTATAATTAATGAAATAATTATAATTATTTAAGACTGTTCCAGTAGGAATAGATCATGCAGCTTTGTGGGTTCTTGAGATAATAGCCTGATCATGTCAAAATTTAACATATCTGACCCACTAAAGGAAATCTAACAATCTCACTTGATACAGTGTTTGCAGTATGTACATGATTGAATAAAGTTGCTAACCAAATATACAACGTCAATCACAAAAATACTTTAAACAATCGGGTCCATTAATTGTACTAGAATGGGATGGCGAAACCTTTATTACATTCATGCGTACTTGAGACCTATCTTTGTCAACAAAACGACACAATCAATGACATTGATCAAATATAGGAGTGTGGCTTGGAATTACGTAAATGTGATCTATAGTATGCCCTATCCCCAAAAGGTCCTCTTTATGACTCAAATGAGTCTAGGTATCATATTTTCAAATACCACATGCTATAAGCTTATTTTGGTGAAAATCATGACATCGCCGCGAGTAGTCGGAAACATAACATAAATGCATTAAATAATCATAGCATGTACGTACATATAAAATGAAATAACTTCATAAGCGTGTCGATACGCAATTACATAAAGCAAATGAACTCCCACTATCTTCCTGTAAATGCAGACTAAGTACGCATGACAACATGTGCTGACACCTCAGGTGACAAGCCTTTAGTGAGTGGAGTGCAATCATGGAGTTCGTACTAATATGCTCAATTAAACACTTGATGACCATACGAACTCTTTCTTTTACAACGAAACTTAATGTCAATGTGCTTTGATTTTATGAACTCCGGTTGTTTTAGAATATAACTCTCTGCGGCTTTATTATCACAATTAATCCTAAGCGGCTTGTTAATGCCTTCCAATAATCTGATCCCGATGATGATAAGTTTGCAGCTCATATTCCTTGATTAGATGCCTCGAAGGCGGGGCTATAAAATTCAGCTTCCATGGTTGAAGAATTCTTGAGTGTCTGTTGACACTTTTCCATGAAAATAGCCCCTCTGCCAACATGAAGATGTAACTGAGTCGATTTCACACTATCTTGACATCCTGCAAAGTCTGCGGCCAGTACTAATAGCATCAGATGATTGGATCGCGATGTCTTGAGCATACGATCCTTTGTCTTCTAAGATACCTAAATCACTCGTTTATTTGCTTTCCAGTGATCCATGCGAGATTCGCGAGATATCACTAACATTCCCACAATGTGCGCCTGGGCGTGTACACGCGTGCATACATAAGACTCCTATTGCAGGCGAATAAGGGTGGTTTCTCCATTTGCCTCTCTCAAGTTCAATTTTGGGGCATTGACTGTTTGAATTTATCACCTTCCTTACGGGTGTATCACACGGTGCCTGATTCTATATTAAACCTTTCAAGAACCTTGTATTGATATAGGCCTTTTGTGATAAACCAGTGCCACATCTTGAGCAGTCCTATAGGATTTGTATACCCAAAACATGATGCATCACCAAGGTCTTTCATTTCAAATGATGGATAAGAACCTTTTGGTGTCATGCAGTGAACTAAATCATTGCTTGCTAGCGGGAATGTATCCACATAGACACCAATATAACAAACTTGCTCATTTGAACTTAAGATATATATGCAGCGATCCAACGGTGTTCTCCTTGGCTCGCGCGAAATACATATCAAATTTCCGGTACCATTGACCGGGATGCGCTTTAAACCATAAATGGTTGGTCCCATACTAGGTGCTTTGGGTTTCCTAACTCAAAAGTTCTGGCGTTTGCACCATGTATATAGTTTCATCAATGTCTCCATTGAGGAAAGCTATCTTGACGTCCATTTGGTGCAGCTCTAGATCACAATGAGCTACAAATGCCATTATAATTCTGAATGAGTCTTTCGTCGAAACTGGCGAAAAGGTCTCCTTATAATCTATGCCTTCCTTTTGGGTAAAGGCCTTGGCGACTAGGCGTGCCTTATATCGACATTGCCTTTTGAATCCCGTTTGGTTTGAATATCCATTTACAACCAATTGGTTTTATACCTTTGAGCAGTCGACGAGATCCCCAAGCGCCATTATCTTTCATGGACTTCATTTCCTCTTGCATGGCTGCAATCCCACTTTTGGATTGGTGCCTTTGTTTGGCTTGATTGTAGGGCGGATCGTCCTCGATCTGTGTCAAATCGCCTTTTGAGAGAAAAGACTTCACATAGTCATCTGAAATTGCCTTTCTCCTTTCTCTAGTGGACCGCCTTAATGGCACTTCAGGTTGAGGCTATTGAGGTTCTTCCACTATTTCTTGATGTGGTTCCTCAAATCTAGTGGGTGGAGCCTCCAATTGTATTGGAAGTTGCATAGGAATGTCATCATTTACCTGACACTTGTACGATAATAGGAATGGGTGCTGATTGTCACCAAAGCCAAGCTTGATAGTAGTTGTGGTTGGAGCATTTACATCTCACTCCTCAAAAATGACCTCCTTAACTTGAGTGCTCCACTGTCTCAATAAACTTGGCATTACCCGTCTCAAAGAAGGACCTACTTGAAGGGTCATAAAACTTATACCCTTTAGACCTCTCGAATTTGCCTGAAATACTTATTTACGAGTCCTTGGAGTCCAGTTTTCTTTCATTGGGCCTATAAGGCCTTGCTTCAGCTGGACAACCCCAGACGTGCAGATGTCTAATACTAGGCTTCTTACCCGTCCATAACTCATATATGAGGTTTTGTTAAGCGCTCTTGGGAAAACTCTATTATTATACAACTATAGTCTTTTTAATGCTTCACCCCATAATGATTAGGTAGAGAAATGACTAATCATGCTTCTTACCATGTCACAAGGTTCTGTGCGTCTCGGCTACACCATTTTATTTCGGAGTTCGGGCATGTGGTGTGCGAGGGTATATCTGCATTCGAGAAGGTATTTGGCAAAGGCCCGCAGTGCGTTGTTCACTGATCCATCATATCTCTGTCAATATTCCCCTCGCGGTCAGTTGTGGCTTTAATTTTCTTACCCTAGCTGATTTTCAGCACCGGCTTTGAAAATTTTAAGACTTCACTTCTAGAACTGTGCCTTTTCATGTAATGAGTACAAAATAACCATATAATTGATGTCGTCATAATGTGATAAAGTATGTGTGCCCGTTCGAAGCTGTAAGGAATGGTCACATTTAACATCATATGTATCAACTCTGAACATTACTATGAATTTCACACACCTATCTTTCTTTTTTTAGTCATTTCCCTTTTTATTTTGTCTACACATATCAAAATCATGACATGTCGAGGAATCAAAGGAATTCCTTGAGATTTAATAGCCTTTCCAATTCGTTGTTTGGAAATATATCCCATACGCTTATGCCATAACATCGAGGATTTATATTATTTAATTTGCTTTGATCCAATATTGGTTGCATTCATTATTAAATTTGTATTGGACTTTTTGCATATTTAATTTATATGGCTTATCAATTAGACTCTGAGTTCCGATCTTTGAGAATTTGGAAAAGACTAAATGTTTTCATTTCCAAATGAAACCAAGATAACCAGATTTGTCAGGCAGCGAAGCAATCAAATTCCGTCTAAATGACGGGCTGTATGTGTTTTCAAAATTAAAAATAAAACCAGAGTCTAACATAAGCTGAAATGTCCCAGCGGCTGGCCTTAAGATTTCTTACCATTTCCGTATAGATGTATCTTTCACCATCGATTGGTAGTCGGCTCAGTGGCAGCTTTGCATGGTAACCTTATGTGAGTAGTGGCTCACATCTATCCACCAAGTATCCCTTTCGGTACGAAAGCCAAATTAACCCCGAGGAACTATAACAAAGTTGTAAGACATACCTTTCTTTGCGCCGGTTGGCGTACTTAGACAATCTTTCTTTAAGTGGCCATTCTTCTTACAAAAGCTTAGGAGATGCGAATCCGTTTCTTTTGTTCACGATGCGGATCTCCGGCTGACCGCAGGTTCTTTTCCTTTAGTGGTCCTCTTTCTCTTCTTATTTCCCGGATCAGAAGAAGTGGATGCCAGATGAGCACTTTCTATTTTCCCTCTTTTCAACCTCTCCTCTTCCTGAACACACTGTGCAAGTAGTTCATGTAAAGACCACTTTTCCTTTTGAGTATTATAACTCACCTTAGGGTGTGTCATGCGTATATGGGAAGAGAGTTGAGAGCCCGATTGCACGACTATGCCTTCGGGGCATTTCTAACTAGTGCCTTAAGCCTTGCGACGGAGTTGCTCATCTCAGAATGTACTCCCTTGTCTTCACTTACCATTATCTTATCGTAGTAGTTATTTTACAATGGAATGGTCTTAGTCTCGCTTTCTCATTAATGGCATAACAATCGAGGAGACTGCTTTGGAAACCTTGGCATCATTTTCTTCTGATATGGAACCCTTTATTGATTCCGGTATTGTGAGCTTCATCATGCCTAGACTCACACGGTTAGACCTTTCCCATTTCTCATATGCATACTTTTGATCAGGAGTACTCTCGTTGGTCAGAGCTGCAGGACGGTCTAACCTAAATACATGATCAGTCCTAAGCACTAATCTGGTCATCACATGTTCCTTCCAATTCTTAAAATTTGAGTTGTTAAGCTTAGGAATGCTACTGATATTGGTAGAAATAGCAGACATAGTAGATACTGAAAATAAACACAAAATGCTCACATTAATACTACACGTATATATTAAAGCACAAAATATATATACACATGGGCCCCTTAATAAGATACCAAGCACAACATTGTATTTAGTCTTTGGACATAAAAACAATTTGAAAGCGGTACTCTCGATTATAGCACTAAATGTAGACAATATAGCGACTGACCATTATGCCTTTCTTTGGACCGACATAATGTTGCATGTTAAAGCTTTATTTGTCTCACATTTTAATTGCATTATTACCATCGGCATAAAATAATAATCCTTTGGTGACTACTTTAGCATAGATATAGAAGAAAGTTCATTTATTATAAAATTAATTTAATTAGAATACTTGATTGCTTTGGTAACATATTAATTCTAAAATAAATAAACATATCATACTTCATCACATCAGCAAAATACCTGAGATGAAAATAAACCTCAAATTTTTTTTTGCTAATGTGGCGCTGACGTCATCATGACGTCAGCACTGTGCTCCAAACGACATAACGTTTGAATCGTCTTCAACCTTGCAACGTTGACCGCCGATAAGCCAACTTTGACCCGCCCGATAACCGCCATCCGTCCGTTTCCAACGATTCAAATTGGAGTTTTTCCTAATCTCTTTATTGGGAACAAATCCCTGATGCCAATTTTGCACCAAAAAAAAAATTCCAGATTTAAAAAAAACGGTCAGCAATCATAGGTTTAATTCCCTAATATACGGATTTTAACCACAATAATCCTTAAATCTCTACTCCAAGCAACCCAGCTTACATTATGTGTCAAACCCGTACATCGATTTCCAACCAAAAAACAAAATTATTGAATTTTGCATAAATTGGGTTCCCAAAATATATATATATTTCAAAAATCTGGGTTTAGGTATTGTAACACATATTGACTAACAAAAAACCCACGAAAATTAGCACCAAAATATGAACTTATTAATCTAATGATCAGTATGATCCGCTCTGATACCACTTGTTAGATTAAATACACAAGAATAAACATAGATGTGAGTTTTATTCTTGTTACACCAAATACGAATAAAACCATAGCCACAGAATCATGCATACTAATCAAGTCGAATAAGCTGATATTGTAGAGAGATGCACGAGATCCATTGCAATTAGACAATGCGACAGGTGAAGTGGACAATATCATATTAATGTGGATAGGGAAGGGTCCATGAGGTTTCTTAACAAGTGGTATCGGGCGGGTTTAGGTAAGCGTAAGGTTGATGCAGGAACGAAATGGTGTGGGAAGCGATGAACCTCCCCAGCAAGTGGCGTTTCACGTAGGCGTGTGGTTGAACCCCAGGACGAGGAAGTCTAGTTCGTTGGTGTGTACCCGAAGTCCCCCTATCCCATCGGTTAGAAATGGGAAGGCTTATGAGTATATAAAACGTGAATGACGCTCCAGGTGGTATGAGGCCTTTGAGTGGGAGAAACCCGAAAACAAAACCATGAGGGCTTAAGCCTAAAGAGAACAATATCATATCAATGTGGATGGGGAAATGGTCCATGAGGTTTCCCAACAAGTGGTATCGAGGCCCGGGTTGACTTAGCAGGTGTGGGGTGGATGTCGAACAAAATGGTGCGGTGAGCCTCTAGCAGGTGGTGCTTCATGTAAGGCATGTGTTTGAACGTAATGAAAGACAAGAAAATCATGGTTTAAGGAGGGGCTCGGTGGAACTTTGTTAAAGGAGAGGATTATTAGGTATGCACCCAAAGTCCTGATATTACAGTGACTAAGAATAGGAAGGCTTATAAGTATATAAACATGGACAACATCCAATTGGTATGAGGCTTTTTAGGAAAGAAATCCAAAAACAAAACCATGAGGGCTTAGGCCCAAAGTTGACAATATCATACCAATGTAGATAGGGAAGGGTTCATGAGGTTTCCTAACAAGTGGTATCTAAGCTAAGTTTAGGCTTAACCGTGTGGGTGGATGCCAAACAAAATGGTTGTTGTGAGCGGTGAGTCCCTGGCAAGTGGTGGTTCATGAAAGGCATGTGTCCAAACATAATGAAGGACAAGGAAATCCTTATTCGAGGGGAGGCTCGGTGAAACTTTGTTAGATGAGAGGATTGTTGGGTGTGCGCCCAAAGTTCCATAATGTCCCACCTCGGTTAAGAATAGGAAGGCTTATGAATATATAAACAAAAACAACATCTAATTGATATGAGGGCTTTTGGGGGAGAAGCTCAAAAATAAAATTATGAGGGCTTAGTGTCACGGACTTGTTGTGTTCATCCGTGACCTTAGCAAAAGAGCTTAATGAAGATCAAGCATGCTAACGGATTTGAGGGAAATGATGTGAGTGCTCCAGAGGTGCGTGCAAGTAGATCATGGGTGAAACTTCTTGTAGTTCGCATGCCAACCCCGGTTAAGTTCGGGAGCTTGTCGCTAGTTCGGGGACTTGCCCAGAAAAGGGTAGTCGGGCTACTCCAGACAAACCGGGTCGAGCCGGAGTCGCCCTCCTCATGCTCCTCCAAGGCAGGGCGAAACTAACGGCACAGGCATGAAGTGCGGCGTGGCGTCGGGTCTCATGAAAGTGCGCAGGAGACCACCATAAGGGCCACGCCGCTCCGTGAACGAGTAGGCCCGTGACAAGTGGTATCAAAGAAAGACAGAAGTTGCAAACAGTATGATGTTGCCTTTAGTAGATCTTAGCGGCCGAAAGTCTGTTTCTCTCCTGAAGATGCATAGTAACTGATGAAGTTGTAGTGGTTGAAGCTGCAATGATGAGGACCCATGTATGGATGGGCGTTCCTCTAGATCGTATGAGGTGTCGGTTGTTGTCTAGTAGTGCACAAAGGGTGGTCGCTACTACAGCGAAGTCGAAGCGGTGTTGCTTTAGCGGAAGTTGAGTCGGGGCTCCTTTCATGGTTATGTGATGTCGCGTTCGGGGTGATGGACATCCACTTTGGCCTAGGGGTATCAACATAGACCTTAATGGATAATGGCTCGTGGGGAGCAAATAGCCGAAAGTCGATATGTGAAGGTGCCTCGCACGAGGCGTGCAAGATATCATGGGGGAGAACGCCACGACTTATGCAAAACTATCAAGGAGAATGCCACGGACTTATTGTGTGTGCGTCCGTGACCGTAATATAAGAGCTTAATGAAGATCAAGCATGATGACATATTTGAGCGAAATGATGTGAGAGTGCTCCAGAGGTGCGTGCAAGTGGATCATGAGTGAAACTTCTTCTGAGTTCAGGCATGCGAACCCAGTTAAGTTTGGGGAGCTTGTCCCTAATTTGGGACTTGACTATAAAGAGGGTGTTGGCCTACCCTGCACAAACTAGTCGGAAGTTGGAGCTGCTTTCCTTATAAGCCTAAGACAAGGTGAAGCCAATCAGCATAGAGGCATGAAGTGTGGCATGACAGACTAAGTCTCATGAAAGTGTTTACATGAAATCGCCACACGGGCCGCATCGCTGTGTGAATGAGTAGGCCAATGACATTAAGCTCAAAGTGAACAATATCATATGAAAGTGGATAAAAAAATGTACATCAAGTTTCTAACAATTTTTAAGGGATAGATATGCATCATAAGGGTCAGTTTGATAATATCAAGCATAACCAAATCTTTTCGATTGGAAAATCCTCATGGATTGATTTTTTATTTTCGGGTTAGAATATAATATATAAGGTCACTTCATAGTGGGTCAATGCATTGTCGACACTCATGTAATGACAAGAAACAAGAGGATCCGTGAAACACATGAATCAAGCTAACACTTTAAAAGAGAATGTCGTGGAAGACAATGAAAAATAAACCAAATGAGAGCAATCGCCCAAAAATGAAAATACAAAGGTAGTAAATTGATCCAAAAGGTAAAAAGAGCTGATTGATTCCCCGATAGATAAAACATCAAAACAAATAAAGACAAATATGAGCTTACCGCTCACATGTTCTGGCCCGTACATGATATAAACACTATGAAGTCGAGTTTGTAACAAAAAGTAAAAAATAAGCAAAATCTTACGCATGCTCCCAAGTAAAAGCCCACACGAAAAACATTCAATTAGGTTCATTATTCATATTCATCTGCACCAATCGTTTGTTTAGCAAATACGCTTACGCTTCCACTTTTCAATCACATCAAAGCTTCTTGTGTTTCTTCCACAATCCTTACCACTTTCTTAGTTCTTTCTGGAAGGAAAATAATATTCAACCAAAAATTATTTTTCATGTTTAGTTTACCATGGAAAATATATAAAAAATTAAATATAATCAAAATTCTTTAAAACTTTACATATTTTTAAATTTTTTAATCCTTATATAATTTAGAGAAAAAAATAAAATGAGTTTGAATATGTTAAAAAAGTTGTTTAAATGATATTCATAACAAAGGAACAAATGACATTCATTCAGAGGAACGAATGACATTCATTCTAGTGTAGAAAAATCTGAGAGGCCTATAGAGTTTGAAAACAAAGAGACATTGCTCCTTTATAAAACGAGAGGTCTTCTCCTATTCAATGGATTAAATCCTATTCTCATTCTCCATCTTTATGTGTGTAAAGGTTAGATCAAGTGAGTTTTGTGTCTTAGTGTTGTTGGTACGGTGATAGGTGTCAATTAATAAGTGTGTGTTCCTAGACATTGTCCCTAGTGTGTTCAGCTCGATGTGCAAAGTGAGTTCGACTCGCCTCCGGTCGGGACATTGTTCATGTTCAAACTTCAGGGCACTTTGGACTTTGTGCGGGTAGTCCGAACTCTAGTATGGGATGGTCAGTGTGCAAGACAGATAAAAATATATATGTCGTAAAGTAAAGGTGCACACAAATTTTTACTGTGCAAGACAGATAAAAATATATATGCCGTAAAGTAAAGGCGCACACAAATTTTTACGTGGTTCTGAACCCGCCATTTGGCAGATCAGGTTTAGATGCTAGGATTTCCTTTCATCTGATTCAAGGTTACAATTAATTTTATGTGGTACGAAACTCCTCTTACCTACGCCTTCTCGAAACCTAAATGTAATGAACTCTCACTCTATCTCGCAAATATCACACACCTATAACCCACAGTACATTAACAAAAGATGAAGAATATAAGAACCATCATTTTTCACCAAAAGTGAAAGGCTTTTAACTTGTAATACCTCAACTGAGTATCTGCACTCCACACTTCTTCCGTACATCCGGACTTCGCTTGTTCTTCCTCAAGCTCTACTCCTGAAATCCGTAATTTTCCAAAGTCCTAAATATATAGTCGTGCATAATCGGTTTTTGAAAACTAGATAATGTTGGATCATTATCCTAATATGATTCCAAAACTACCTTGAATTATTTGAACTTTCCATTGTTATCACAGGAAATAGAAACTTGCGTCTCAAGTATCCTCTTCAGAATGGAATCCTTATTTGATTCCAATTTTGGTTTGATAGCCTAGAAGATTTCAATCTTCTTGATTTGAAATTTATCCACTTGCTTAAATGATCTTGACTTGATCTTTATCGGTTTGCCTAAAAGATCTCAAGGTCATAGGTTATTTGCTTCCTGAAGTACCTTGCTTCCATGGTCTAAAAACCGACTTCAGATCCTACGCTTCTGCTCCGACCCTAGTCAGACTCACAGCCCTGCACACGTCCCTACACTATGGAACGGTCTTAGTCCGGACTTCATCCTGGTTCTTCCAGAGATTTCATGCTTGATCCTTCAAATCTTCATCAATTCTGATCTTTGAAGCAACCTTCTTCTTGAAGAACACAAGGAACGAAGATATGGACACCAAACCCAACATTCCCCCTTCGTTTATAAGCTCTGTCAAAACCTCCTCAAAGAATGTATAAAATGCAAAGGAGAGACAAAAGACACTAGTCACTGATGAAGATTGTCATTTCACACTGAATGCCTTGATTGGCACCCTTAGCCGCCTATTTTTCGTGAAGGAATTAGGGAAAGTACAAATAATTCTTCCTTGGAAAGGACTCAAGAAACGACTCAGATTCCTTCCAAAATAAATTCTCTTGCCTCTTTATTGAATAATGCTTAAAAGGTCCATAATGAATCCTCTTCTCCTGAGATACAAGTTCATGCATTATATAACCACTATGGACGGTTATGAGGTGGACAATTATGAGTGGTCCACAATTCCTGGCACAACGCTTACATTATACATTAATTGCGGTATAACGCTTGTCATGGTGAACAATGGAGTGTGTCCCACTCATTTATCTTTGATAACCGAGCGACTTGTTTAATCGAGCATCCAATTCCATGTGCTTCGATGCCCAAGGTGATTGAGATGGCAAGACGCCTCCGAGCCGTACGGTTACCACACTCGACGAAGCCCCTATCGGGAAGCCTGGGCAATTCACATGATTGTCACGCGGTTCGGTTTCATTCATGATCGTCACGTGTTTGAGCCATTCACATGATTGTCATGTGAGGTGCAGCATATCCCATTCTACTAGCCCCCCTAGCCGCTTTCTCTTGCCATTGTATCGGGAATGGCGCGACGCTCGCCCTCTATGCTCATAAGAGTCACCATGGCACACACTTCAAGCAAGGACTCGTTTTATACATATGGCAATTCCAGATATAGTAATTGCTGCAAATGAGCATAGTTAGCGCCTATGTATTGCGAAGTATTGTGAATATCGTAAAGAAATCATTTCATAAAACAGAGAAATAATGCCTATCTTATGCTGCCCGAGGCCTAGGGTCGTCAAAGGCTTTACCATAATCATCTCATGGAGAAATAATGCTTCGTAGTGGACTTATGTCATTTGAAATTTCCAGGTCGCCGAGGGCTAGCCACCAAAGGCTTAGAATAACCATCTCATAATGGAGAAGTAATGCCTCGTAGGGGACTTATGATGCCCTTGAGGCTCATACAATCGCATGGATAGCCATTCAAAGACTTAATAACCATCTCATAATGGAGTAAGTAATTTTCAGAGGGACTTTTGTCATTGAGGCTCAGTGGCTGTCAAGGGCTAGCCGCCGAAGGCTTTACCATAATCATCTCATGAAGGTTATCTAATGGAGAAATAGAAACGATGTAACTTTTATTCATGCATAATAACAAGGATACAAACGTCTCATGGAGATCTAATGAAAGTACTTCTTCATGAAAACGAGAAATAATTTTATTCGAGGCTGAGAGAGCCTTCAAGCCTACCTCCGCCGTGCCCGTCTCGAGCCGAATAGGAGAGATGCAAGCCAGAAGGTCTATAGCTTTGAATCCTCATGCTCTAAGCAGCGCCCGAGCTATCATCGTTATTTGGTCGACGTGTCAACTTTCCGTCAAGCCACCTTTGTAACAGTTTCAACCGCTTTCCATACTATTATCCTACCCTGATTCTCAACAACTCACTCGATCCCTAAATTTCATTATGATGACTAGGCGTAAACTTGTGAATTCAATTTTTCGAAAAATGGAAAAATAGTAAATCGTCACATGTAGCATGTCAAGTAGACCTAAAATTTTCTAGATCTCGATGACGAAACTTTAATTTCACCGTTGGATTCATATATTACGAAATCTAGTTACCCAAACGACTTCAAGACGCTTGAATTTTCACGATTATGACATTCGTGACTTTTAAAACGAGATTTTTAAGAAAAATCTTGAAAGTGGAAAATAATTTAAATAAATTTTATTTAAAATAATTTGAACTTAAACTGAGACAAAATAAATTGTCTCGAACAAATCCACTAACCAATCGTGGACACGTAGGCAACGCACAAGCCTTTGTCAAAGACTTAAGTTAAGGTAGAAAAAAAAATCAGATTGGAGGGGGAAAGAACTCATTTTCCTGTTGGAGAAAAAGTGAGAGAAGTGGAGAGGGAGAGAAAGAGAAGTCCAAGACTTCTTTCTTTGATCCTTGGAGTTCTGTCGATCGGAATTTGTAAAACCAATAGTTAAAGTTAATCTACTTGATAAGGGCTATGCACACATAACAAAAAGAAAGGATTTCATCGAAGATCCAAAGGAGGAGATTTGAGGAAATCGGATTTTTCGGGCTTAAAAGGTGTTCTCGAGACCTCCTTCTGGGCTCTACTACACCAAGAGGTAGGGATCCTTCCTACCTTGATTTATTCCTACTTTGTGGACCGATTTCACCCAAGGGGTCGTTTATCGGATTTTCTCTAGCCTAAGGGTTGGCATGGGTTAAAATGACTTTAATTATCGTTCTGCGGCCCGTTTGTGGCCAGTTTTGTGTGTTGATTTGTGGTTGTATGTAATATGTCCCAAAAGTAAGCCATAGTGGACTATTTAGATTAAAATAATTACCTAGGATCGTTAATTGATGCCCTAAGGGTTACTACCTATTTTAAAACGACTATAATTGTCGCCACGCCCGCTTGTGGCCTGGGCTTCTTGTGTGTGTTGATTTTGTGGTTTGTTTTAATATGTCCCAAAAAGTGTTTAGGGACTGTTTGGATTAAAAAGAATTATCTGAATTGTTAATTGATGACCTAAGGGGTTGTTTAGCCTATTTTAAAACGACTTTAATTATCGTTTTACGGCCTGTTTATGGCCGATTTTGTGTGTTGATTTGTGGTTGTGTGTAATATGTCCCAAATAAAGGTTTAGTGACCATCCGGGATTAAAATAATTATCTCTGACACCGATGCCCTAAGGGGTTATTTCGCCTCGCTTTTAAAACGACTTTACTTTCATGGCGCTCCTTCGTACGCTTTTGTGTGCTGATTTGTGGTTGTGTATATATCCAAAAAGTGTTTAGGACCGCTTCGATTGAAAATAATAATTCGCATCAAGTATGGGCTTGTTCGTATATTTTTTGCCTAAGAGCCAATTTGGGGTTGCTTGTGTGGGTTGTTTTTGTGGGCATTATATATGCCACAATTAGCCTTGAGGGTGAAGGGTGTTATTACTTAATTGGTAATAACATGCTTGATCATTGTTGTTTGATGAATGTTGATATATGTATGCTTATATATTGACATTGAAATGAATGGTTGTTTTGGAAATTATATGCATATAATATAATTGTCCATGATATATGATTAAATGTATGAGATAAATTGTCTATATGGCATTCATTACATATGTGGCATGGCATTGACATGCAATGGTACACTACATTGCATATGCAACGGGAATGAGGTATTTCATGAGCATGAGTGGCATTTGTCGAGATCAACACCACAATGGGTGATCACAGTGGGCTTGGTACCGCTGGATCTAAGTCTAACAAAGTCACACTGCTTAACTAAATGGTAAAAACTTGTGCTCCGTAATAGCAAGAAGGGCTAGATACCCTCGTGAAAGATCCGGACCGGTTCGCACACTCCAACGTTGAAAGTCCGTAAAGTGTCGGGAAGAGGTGCGGTTCGCTGGTGGAACTCGAAAATTGCCACTCACAAAAGACACATGGTTTTGTAAATAAAATGATCATTCGAGGTTTAACATCCAAAAATCTTGGGTTTGTAAACAAATGGGATTTTGGTTTAAAATGATCATTCGATGTAATCCATCAATGATGGCTTATCACATACATCACATAAGCTGCAGGAGTCAAAGAAAGACTCGTATGATGTGGAGTCAGAGAAGACTCTGTATGATGCATGAGTGGGTCTCACCTTATTTCATAGCATAACATGTGGAATTCCAAATAGGATTGCATATTCTCGCTTAAACTGTGAGGTGAATGTGGAAGATGAACATCGTGATGTGCACTTAGGGTCAGAGTAAAATTTTTAAGAATTATTGCATTCAGGGCGTGGCTCACATCTTATACTCTGAAAAACATTTCAAGTGCAGAACTTGCGCCGATGGACGGTTCTCTTCTAGGGCCGCAAGGGTGAAGAAAGCCTACATATGGCTTTTATAATTACTTTTGTAATTTTTTTTGTAAAATAATTGGGAACAAATTATTTTTGGCATGTACTAATATGTAAAGAGTTGAATTAATCTATATAATCAAGTTTCTTTTAATATAGTCCTACATGTTTTATATGAATGTGATAACAGCCCGGGTGCGGTCAATTTTTACTCATAAATGGACCCTAAGGCCATTGTGTTATATCGGGCCCCAAATGGGTCATATATTGTCGATAATGCACAAGTTGGGAATCGATAGAGCTCTCGCACAAAGGCACTGGCTCCGATTTTTTGTTAAAAATTATGGATCTCAGAATGGAACACAACTGCGGGTATCGAAAGCCACTATATCCACAGGCTTTCCATAGGTTGATGGATGATCAACGGAGCCTCGAATTTTGGGGCGTCACAATTACCGCGTCCCGAATCTCTAGGGTCGCGTTTATCCCTTCTATCATGTTCATCCCGACCCCTCTTCCTTTTACTCCCGTCGTAGTGCTCCGGGACCGACAGTGGTGACCGTTTCGCTTGGTCGCGATGACTATGTCGCCCTTGAGCACGGATACCGGTTTCCCATCGGGAACAACTCACAATGGTTATAGGGGATGCAAATGGTCAACGAATCAAAAAATTGGGTATAAAGAGCGAATAGCTTGTTTCACTGCCTGCAAGACAATGTCGAGACTTACGGCATCGAGTTAGAGGATCATGGCCCCGAAATGTTTCATAAAGTCCCTGATGGACTCGAATCTCCTTATCTCGGATGGAAAACATCGGTGACGCTCATTTTGATTAAGCACATAAAATATGACGAACTTTTCAGAGAAGCAATGAAATGAGGATACTGTATTTGGAGCTAAGCAATGGAACCATGACAGGGTGGGGCCTGCCAAGCTAGACGGGAAGATTTTACACAACAAAGCATCGTTACCCATCTGCAACATCATTATCTAGCAGAAGTGAATAAGGTGGTCAAATGGATCCTGGAGACCATCGTACATTTGGAACTTAGGCAAAGCAAAGTGCGGTGGGGCATCCTGGTTCAACATGGTGGGGACAAATGGGGATGACAACATGTCCAATGCGCACAATGCAGGATCCATACCTCTCCGATGGGAAGGAGATCCAATGGGCGGGGGATTGTTAACTGGAAGATGGTCCCAGCGATGAGGAGGATAAAATTTATATGTGGATATAAACCATGCAAGGTTGCGGGTCACATTCGAGTTGGCAGGGCAAGGAGTGGTGGCCGCCTTCCGCAATGTTAAGTAATACTTATCACAGGCGGAATAAGTGAAGGTTAAGAAAAGAGGGCCAACTTACCGCCGGTGAGATTCATGTTGATCTTTCAGCATTCGCTCTAATGACAGTAATCGTTGTTCCAATGCAAGCTCAAAACTGGAAGGAGGAATCCCTCCCATTGAATAGCTTGGAAGTCAATTCCCAGTTGTCTCTACAATGTTTTATAAGCGCAGATTTTTCGTTCTGCTGCATGGCGCCAATGGAAAATGACTCAAGAAACTAGCCAAAATTCCTTCCAAAATAATTTCTCTTGCCCCTCTATTTAATACTGCTTAAAAAGTCCAGAATGAATCCTCATCTCCTGATATACAAGTTCATGCATTATATAACCACTATGGACGGTTATGAGGTGGGCAGTTATGAGAGGTCCAAAATTCCTAGCACAAAGCTTACGTTATATATTAATTGCGGCATAACGTTTGTCGTGGTGAATAATGGAGTGTATCCCACTCATTTATCTCTAATACCCGATGTTACTTGTTCAATCAAGGGTCCGATTCCATGTGCTTTGATGCCCGGGGTGATTAAGATTGTAGCATGCTCGAGGTGATTGAGATGGTAGCACTCCCGAGCTTCATGAGTCTTATGCTCCTACGAGTCTCTGTTGAGTTCAGGCAATTCACATGATTGTCACGTGAGGTGCAAAGATGTCCCATTCCACTCCTCATGTTATTTTTCCTCTTCCTACTTCTCCCCCTTGTTTGATGAAGACTTGGAAGTCAGGGGACTAGGGAGATGGCAAATCCAAAGGGACTGTATCTCCACTTTTCTAACCAATGCACTCGAACTCTGGGGCATCATTGGCAAAGGTCCATTGTGGCGACGACGATGGTGAGAAGACTGTCTGGCTAATTTAGGTCCCAAAAATGTAGGTTCATCAATCTCTTATGGAAAATGGGTCTCTTTTCTAGGTGAAACCCGAACTTCAGCCTTCGGCTTTAAGATGGAGTTCGGACTGGATGTCAGCTCGAGAAATGGTATAGGATCTATGTACTCCCTCCTCAATGTCTTCTTTCAAAAGTGGAGAAGATAGAAGTCCGGGGTCTTCAACTTCTTTAGTTCTTCAACCATCGTGGTGATTTATTCCCGATGTTTCTGAATTCCTTGGAGTTGTAACTCCAACAAATGTTGTTGCTCATGGAGATGAGCCAACAAATTCTCATGGGACCTGATGGTCCTTTCTAGAAGTTTGAATTTGTCAATAAATGAAGACAGATCAACCAACAGTGGCCATCGGTTGAGGTTTTGGAATGGTTTCAGGATTCTTCTGGCATCTTTTCCTAGCTTTTCGGAGGAAACATCCCAAAGATGATGTCCTTCAAACAACTTTTGATTTATGCACATCTTAGCTGCTAAAGGTCCCAAAATATCAATGGGGGTATGTCAGCATTTTGGGCAATGAAAGTACTAAATATAAGCAAAGGATACCCAATCGCTTTTCTGTAAGCTGCGTTCTCTACATGATTCGGTATGTGTTCGAACACTAACTTGACCAAATTGAATTTTCATCCCAATCTGGAAGAATAGAGTAGTGAAGCTCTTTGTCACTATCGTACTATGAGTGGTAGGCAACCAATTGCACATCACAATCTTGTGCAGGATAGAATATTGTGAGGTAAGTTGGGAGGACCAAAGGTTGTACTTGTATGGCCACGTCCAAACTTTACCTCTAGTTATGACAAAGACCATAGGATCTATCTCCAATACTACTATTTCATGATTAGGCACATCAGCACATTCCTAGTACTAGTTGATGATAATAGGAGAGAACTCGAATCTATGTCCCCTTACTATTGTCTTCTAGTAGTTCGGACTTGCAAAATTCCCCATGTCCTTTGATAAGTTCACATATAATTCTAGGACGATCCAAACCTTTAGCTTCTTAGATGCTGGTTTCTTTGAGATGGCCTTCTTGGATTTAACAAACAGATGTGAGAACTTCCTTGTTAAAAGAGGAGGTGTCAGCATATATTCAGAGGAAGATTTACCTTTATTCTCAGGTTCATTACACTCTGAGTCTAAACTTTCATCTATCAATTTTCAATGATGCCTGGGCCGAGATTTTGGAATCTCCACTACAGAGTCTCGTTGGACCCATCCCACCAACTAAAGCGGTGCAAATTGATCTTCTTCTCTAGCTTGTGGCACTGTCTCTATGGTGGTTCGAACATCGGAGTCATCGGGGTTTGGTCTCTAGCTATCATGTTTCCCAAGGGAGATTCCCCACTTGGTTCATAAGGGTCCGCCTCTAGTTCAGAGTCTAGAGCCAATGACTCTAACAGTGTTCAAACTGGATCATCTTCAAGGTTTGAACTTTCGGCGTTTTGACTCTTGATGAGGGAGCTTTCCTTCTGGCCAAACCACTCTATTGCAGCTATTTCATCTTCAAATGTGCCATAGGGTACAAGAAAGACAGACGGCGTAGACCTTAGAGGTTCCACTCCAATAGGGTCAATGGCTAACCCTTCTTGATTAAAGCCTTGTTGCTGAACTTCCCTTTATGAGTTTTCTCTTTCTTTCTAGACCCACCAGATCTAGTCATCACCATCTTGAAATTTAAAAGATTGAAGAAGTAGTAGAAAATCTGCACTCTTGGTCGCTTCAAGTGAGAATGCAGAAAAGCAATGTGCCTTTTGTCTCCGATGATTCCCTTTAGATAGAGGTCTCCACAACCTCTTTAGAAACCCTAGCGTTTCTTATCTCTAACAATTCCCTATTTAATAGGGGTGTTAGGACTCCCCTAGAACGTGTTGTTGTTCAACTGTCTTTTTGACTGCATTAACTCACCACATTCATTAATCGTTGCAATGGTCAGATGACACCACTTGCCCATATGAATTTCCCGCCTTCCTTCACTACTTCCCTTCTTTTTTTTTTAAATGGCAATTCACTAAATGAATTATTCTAGGAAAGGTCTGAGCGACACATACCTAGATACGTCCACTTCTTGATTGCAGAATGTGATTTCTCCCAAGTTGTCAGAATGTGGAGTTAGGACTTCCTCTAGAACGACGTAGTCTTTGACAATATTTTTCATCCATACTTCACATGTGCGTTCTCTAGCTGTAGCTATCCTTTTTATTTATGTTACTTGAGAGTAACTCACTCTATAGCCTGCTTGGTGTGTTGAACATTCTTCTACATGTTCGTTCGTACTTCCAATAGTCATGAAGCATTGATTTCCAATCACGCTTTCTTCAATGCTCACAACAAGCTTGTTGTCTTGTTTCTTCATGTCTTGAGATATACCACCCATAGGTAGGATATCGTTTAGGCCTGAATGTCTAGTCCTTGAGCGAGTTCGAACTCCTATTGGGACATGAGGAATTTCTTTGTCATGCCCCGATTCCCACATTCGACCCGACGTGGCTGAACTGAACCGGTTTCGAGGCAAACCATATACCGGGACTCTTAATTGCTTTTTTTTTTTTTCCGCAGTCGAACTTATACCCGGTATACAAACAATTTTTCTAATAACCAAAATCATTTATTAAAGGAACCAATACCGAGTGGTATCCATTAAAATCTATACACATATGCTAAGTCTCATTTACTTATACAAATACTTATACATGCACATATCTAATACAAACATCGTAGATCATGGAAAATGGTCATGAAAGCACCTATCTTCCGAGACGGCTCCATCACGCGCATGAATGCCCCGTCTCTTTATCTCCTCTTCGCACTACACTCCGATTGAACACCCATGCTAAGCTTTACGCTAGCTGAACACATAGATGCAATCGAATTAATAACAGCTACTCACAATCTTACATTTACTTTTCCTTATGCATATAATCGAGCTCTATTGTTATGTGACTTCTAACTCATCATATTATACATGTAGATTTTATCCTTTTCGCATTCCATATCATTATCTTTGCTCAGACATTTCCTCGTGTCATGTCTTTTACAAGTTTCAATTCATATCTTCTACATGTTTGGCATGTCAGATCATATTCAAAACAAACTTATACGTATACAATGGCAAGTCAAGACATATCAAAGTCATATCAAATGCATACAGGGTCAAATCAGACTGATACCAATACATATTGTGACTAATATCATCACGGCCAAAGCTATTAATCAACCTTTAGCAATTACACCATGATCCGGACGCTCGCTTAATTCTTTAGTTATCGTTTTATTAAATTTTCATTTTCAAAAGTGTCGCGACCCGAATCCTCGACTCGACCCGGTTGGCGGATCCAAGCCGGAGCCCGGTTTACTCCGACATTTTCAATTATCTTCCCAAAACATTTTGTTTGTGTTATTCCATTTTAGACTTTTTAATTACGCGAAAGCACTTCATTTCGGGCAATCCCATAAACATTTACAAATTCAAAAGACCCATAACATTCACATTTAACAAAACGATTTACAAAATAACGCCTTTATACAACGCCCGAGTAATGTAAAGATACTTAAACAAATATATAATTTTTAATGTCATTTTTCACTTTTCTGGCTTAGATTTCACATATAGCTATAGAAGTCGACATTCACTACATATTCACTTGGGGAATCCTGCCCGTATGTCATTCAGTAGCAATGTGATTTCACATTCAATTATTACCGCCTCACATACTGGGCTATGTGAATGACATTCGCTTGATGTATTCACGTGAATCCTCGGCCCCGTTTGTCATTCAAGAATGCTGATTTCGCATTCAATTATTACCATCTCACATATATTATAGAAATTCCATATTCACAACAAGATCTACTTGGGGAATCCCAGCCCTGTTTCATTATTCAAGAGTAATGTGATTTTGCATTCAATTATTACCATCTCACATACGCACATAGAATCGACATTCATGACAGATTCACTGGGAATCCTGTCCCGTTTGTCATTCAAGAGCAATGTGATTTCAAGATTCAATTATTACCATCTCACATATGACTATAGAAGTCGATATCTCACGGCAGATTCACTGGGAATCCCCGTCTGCTGTCATTCAAGAGCAATGTGATTTCGCATTCAATTATTACCATCTCACATATGGCTATAGAATGACATTCACGATGCATTCAATGGGGAATCCCGTCCCGTTTTGTCATTTAAGAAGAATGCGATTTCGCATTCAATTATTACCATCTCACATATGGCTATAGAAATCGACATTCACGACAAATTCACTTGGGGAATCCTGTCATGTTTGTCATTCAGTAGCAATGTGATTTCACATTTAGCAATTACGGTTACCTTCATGACAAATTCGGGCCAAGGGATCCCACATGTCGTATTATTCAATAAAATGTGTTTCATTCAATATTTACGATACCTTCATGATCGACTCCGCTTAGTGAATCCCGCCATGTCGGGTCATTCAATGATACATTTCAAATCAATTTACTTTTATGTAGTAATTTCGCTTATAGTTCAAATACATGCACACATGCATATGTGTGACAAACATTTCGAATAACAATAATTCAAATCGATATATGCATATACATATGTATATTTCACAAATAAAACTCATAATCAATTATAAACACATTCTGTCTTCATGTCATTTATGTATGAAAAACATTATATATATATATATATACTTATATATATCTCACAATAAAGATTCATAACTGATCATAATCACATTCTCGTCTTCATATCGCTTATTACTCTTTTCTCGGGTTATATATGATAATAATCATATATAACTTAAACTACATTATGTGTTTATGACATATTTCCTTCATATTCGTATTCATGTTTCAGTTCGTTCATTTTCCATATCACATTCATGTTTCATGAATCACATTTATACATGTCGTGATTTTCTATATTTTCCTTGTTTCATGCCTATTACACATGGCACTTCATATACTTGTAAAGTATGATGTCTATGAAATCATACCTCATTCATGTATTCTTATTCCTCTATGAGTCTACTTTACTTAGAAATTGGAACCATTCCAATCATATCATCCAAACTAAAGTTATGGCATTTTCATGCCAAACTAGTCAATTTACCGGGAGATTATTAATTTTGGGACAGTTTGTAATACTCATTTTCCAGTGTCTTGACTTCATATTTGACACTTGTTCTTTGTACTACTTTAAAGTTAAGGTGCTAAGGGTTCTTCTCCAATTGGAATCACCCAAATCGGAGCACCGAAACTCGAGTTATGTCCTAAACAACCCGGACTACTCTATGTTTAAAAACAAAACCAGAAATTTGGCTTGAACATAGCCCCATTTTGAGTGAATTTTTGGGCAACATAGAATCAGAATTTGAAGGTACCTATTTCTTAATGTTTGGTTCTCCTTGAAGTCTAGTTTAATTAGCCACTTGAATAACTCAAATCGGATAAGAAATGAGCAAGTTATGGCTAAATTACAAAAACTGGTCAAAACAAAGTAGTACAGATCGAGACAGTCTCGACCTATACCCCATGTGTTGGTTCTTGAGCACTCAGACTGAAAGACAAGCTGCACAGACTTGACAGTCAACAAAATGCCCAAATGTGTGCTTTTCTCCCATTTTTCCATATGTTGATACCCAAATCAACCAATACTCCATAAACACGCTGCACCACTCCAAATTCATCTTATAATCTCTTTTCTACTCAAATTATCATTCAATACATATCTTTCATCAAAACCTTTCATGATTTTCTCCCAAAAACAACTCTAATATGGGTCATAACCCATACACATACCAAATACAAGAATTTGTTAGTATTGCTCTAACCCAACCTCTTTACTGGTAATTAAACCATGAATCCAACCTCAAAGTGAGGATTCCATGTTTTTCAGACATTCGGGGTTTTACCCACCTTACTCTCAATAATTTTTTGGGTTAGGATGAAACTTATCAAAACCCTAAAATCAAATGCCAACAAGAAACCCATGTTGGGATGAACTTTTATCAAACCCTAGGTTTGGGGCAAGCTACTAATCATGCAATTGTATGGAAATTCATACAAGAGTTCATAGTTCCATACAAAAATCCAAAGTTCCAAACCTTTTATTCTTTCTTGAACTCCTCCTCTTCTCTTCTTCTTCTCTTCCTCTTCCTCTTCTTCTTCTCTTCCTCTTCCTCTTCTTCTCCTTCTCCCCTTCTCCTCTCTTCATTCACGTTTTTTGTTCTCCAAAATGAGACCAAATTGGTCTTAAATCCCATTTTTAAGTTAAGGCCATGTTTGGCCTTTGCATTTTAAAACATTTTTCTCATTTTTGCAATTAGCCATTCCATTCTTTATTATTTCTATTCCATCTTTTTCTCTAATCAAGCTAATCTCATAACTTCTTCTATTTACATTTCAGCCATTTTTTTCAATTCCATATCGCATATAAATCCTATTGGGCTTTATGCCTTTCATATCCTCATGGTAAATGACTAATTTACCCTTGTTTATGATAAATTTTCTGCCCATCGTTTATTTCCGAAAATTCCTATTTAACCTTATAATATACCCTAAACAAGTCTCGAAAAACTACAGCAGACATTTCTTTGCTACATTCTTTTCTTTATTCGACCTCTTAGTCCCCTTTTGATAGCATGCACCTCTTTGTCTGTTCCTTCCTTTTATACATTTCTCAGACCAGACGATCGACGATTTAATCACACATGGAAGATATATATGGCATTTGGGATGTAGGTAAGACTGTCTTAGATAGTGACAAGCTATCCGGAAAGCTTTTGCATAGTTGAGCCTTTTCCTAACAAGATTTTCTTCATGCAGACTTTCCACTAGATCCAGAGAAGTAACTCCAACTAAATAAGAGTAGTGCTTAGTTGGAACATGATGTGTGCGGGCCTGTTAAGTTCTCTTGATTGATAGGATCTAATTGTATGCCCAAGTTCTGTTTCCACAAACAAAAGTCTTAGGTATCTAGACGAAGTATTCTTTTATTTCTAGTTGCACAGGTATTCAGAATGTTGACAATATTCCCATTGTACGAACGCTTGCACTAATTAGTACCTAACACTGGTTAGTAAATGTTTTGAATTATATTTTTATTCTTAAAAATAAAAATAGAAAAATATTGTTTGATAATGTAAAAAATATTTTATATTTTCTACTCTTACTAATAAAAAAAATGTTTTCAGATTATATTTTTTTAACTTTTAAATTTTTTGGTTTATGTCAAAATAATTATCTAAGCATAGAAAATAATTAAACTAATAGACATATGAACCCAAAAATTTTAAATTCTCATACAAACTTTTATTTTATAAAACCATTTATGTTACCTACATATTTATAATTTTGAGATAAATATTTTTATTCAATAATTTTATCCTTAAGTTTATCTTATTAAAATTGAAATTTCATCCTTAATTATTTTATATATCATTTTTAATTTTATATTAATTTTTAAATTTTATTTTTTATTATTTAATTTGATAAAATCATAACTCAAAATAAACTCCACTTCAAAATGAATTTTAAATTTATTGAGATAGAAATAAAAAGAAGATGAAAAACTTAAATATTACAATTAATTTTATTTATCATAAATTGTATATTTAATAAACTATGCTTAATGGTTTGATTATTAATCTATGACATCATAATAAAAATAATAATAATAATAGATTTGACATTAAAAATAATTATTAGAGATGGAATCGATTAGAGTTTCTATTAATATTTTGATATATATATATACCTTCAACCAACTTTCGCCATCGCCTAATTTACTAAGCAAGTAATTTTATAATCGCCTATCATTAAACCAAAGGGTCATAGACATGATAGAGATATAAAACAATTCAAATATATAAAGGAAAGAGACCAAAAGCAAAAATAATGAATATGAAAATTATAAAAATTATAACCATAAATAAAAATTGTTTATATAAATTTCTTTGTTCAACCATAACACATATTTCATAAATAAAATATATTTATGAGTATAAATTTATAAAATTTTATGGTTATTTTATAATATTATTTGGAAATATATGAAATAGTTTCATATTTATGATTATTTATAATTTACAAATAAAAATTTTCATTATGATTAACCATAAATAAAAATATTATTTACAACTATAAAAATATTATTTATTTATATGCTATTTTTATGGTGATAAAATTTTCATATCATTTCATATATCAATAAATGTTCTTATAAATTTAGAACCATAAAAATTATAATATTTTATATTATTTATAATTTATGAATAAATTTATAATATTATATCATAATTATTCGTAAAAAATATATATATATATATGGTCATAAATTTTTATAATTTCATATTATTTTTTACAGTTATAATATGAAATAAATTTATAACTATAAAAAAATTGTATTATTTCATATGATTTATAAATTTTAAAATTCTAAAATTATCTAAATAGGGGCGAAGGATAAAATGGAATTTTAATATTTTATTAAAAGCGGATTATAGCTCATAATGCTCAAATGGTAGAGAGCTCTCCAATTCAAACAAACATAGTGCATATAGAAAAGGATCTTAGGTTGGCATCTTAGTAGGAACGCTTAACTACCTTAAAACAAAAAGTATTCAAAACATAGCATATTAGAAAAAACTACAATTTATAACTCTTTTCTATCATAGGCTATTTAACCCTAATAAGTTATCATTAGCTCATTGTCAAAAAAAGTAAAAAAAAACTTATCATTACCTAATTAAAAGTCTTTACTAAGCAGCCAATATAACATCTGATTGAGGGTGATCCTATTGAACTCAACTAAGCAACCCTTTAATGTTATTATAAAATAAAAGCCTATTTCAGAACTTTGAATGTTCTTGATCTATTTTTATGTTTTTAAATCTTTTTTTATTTTTTCAATAAAATTTTATTTTCAACTATTCTCCATATCTATGTAACAATAATATTCAAACAATCTCAAGAAAATAAGAAAATTAATTAAAATTAATTAAAATAAAATTTTCAAAAACTATCAAATGTTATTATTATTATTATTATTATTATTATTATTATTATTATTATTATTATAATACTATTATTATTACTATTTATTATTCTTATTACTATTTATTATTATTATTATTATCATATCATAATTATTTTATTATTTTTACAACTATTTATTATTATCATTACTATTTATTTTTATTATTACTATTTAATATTATTATTACTATTTATTATTATTATTACTATTCATTACTATTATTATTATTACTTATTACTCATCGAACCTAAGATATCGTATCTTTAGGTTTGTTGACTTTATCAAATATTTTATATTTTTTATCATATATTCTTGAAATTATGAGGGGTGGTCTTGGTTTCAAGTCTTGTGTTCCTAATTTTTCAAATAAATTGAAATCTAACCCATAATATAGTTTTCTCAAGTATCAAAAAGACCATTTGAAAATCAAATTTCAAAAACTTAATTGATAAAATGGGTTCATTATTTTCTTGTAAAAATAATACTTGCTTTTTAAATATACATGTAAATATATAACAGGAATAACCCTTCCTTTTCAAAGACATATGTAAATATATATAAATGGTGAAAATAATTTTTGACTAAAATTGGTTACTTTTCAAGAAAAAAATAAGGAAAAGGTTAGATTTATTAAAGTTTGTTGTTTGAAGTTGTTTAACCAAATATTTCAAGAAAAAAAAAGATGGGATGAGGCCTACGACTACATTGTAAAGCTAGTAAATGTAGCAGAGATAAGGTACAAAATATCCCAAACATTTGGTCGTGATATTCAATCTAAATCTAAACTTTTCAAGGGGGTCTAACCATACCTTTAAGCCTAGCCAATGTGGTGGTGGTTCCAAAGAAAGGGGGTAAGTGGTAAGTATGTGTAGATTACACTGACCTCAACGAAGCATGCCCAAAAGATAGCTTCCCCTTGCCATGAATAGACCAAATTGTTGATGTCGCAACCGGACATGGAATATTGTCGTATATGGACGCTTTCTCTAGGCACCATCAAATTCCCATGCACCCGCCTAACGCAGAGAAAACAACATTCATTACACCGCACGGGTTATACTATTATGATGTGATGCCTTTCGGCTTAAAGAATGTTGGAGCAACTTATCAAAGGTTGGTGACTAAGATATTCCAACCTCTGTTGGGTAACACAATGGAGGCCTATATTGATGACATGCTCATAAAATCCAAAGAACGCTTCAACCACACCAAGAATCTACAAGAGGCCTTTGAGTCAAGTTACAAGGTATGCATGAAACCCAAACCCTTAAATGTGCATTTGAGCCGGGGTCAAGAAGTTTTGTGCTTTATGGTAAAGTAGAGAGGAATTGAGGCCAATCCTATACAACTCAAAGCTATACTGACTCTCGTGCTCCTACCTCCGTGAAATGAGGTAGCAATTAATCGTCAGTCAAGACTCTAGCGGTTCATATCCCGTTTCACAAACCGATTAAAACCATTTTTCACCACCCTAAGGGGAGAAAAAATTGCCAACTAGAACGAGGAATGCCATTGATTTTCTTCACGCCATCAAACAATATCTACCAAACTCCACTCGCCAACCTCGAGGCGCATTAACACACTCTACCTTTACCTAACAAAGGTCAAAGGCCTCTGTAAGTGCATCTTTGTTCAAAAAAGACGAGAACCAAAAATAGATACCAATATTCTTTGTGAGCAAATCTCTATCTGAAGCAGAAACACGGTATACTCATCTCGAATAGGCAGCACTAGCCCTCCGTGTGGCGGCTAAGAAGCTTCACCCCTATTTCCAGGCATACCTTATCGTCATGCTAACCAATCTCCCTTTGCAAAGCACCATACACAAGCCTGACCTGTCGAGAAGGATGGCCCGGTAGGCAATTGAACTAAGTGAATTCAATATTCAATATAAGCCTCGCTTGGCATTGAAGGGGCAAGTACTGGCAGATTTTCTAGTAGAACTACCCCAATCTGATACGGATCCAAATAACACTGGCTGGTGAATCCTTAATGTGGACGGTGCTTCTTGTCAAACTGAAGCTAGAGTCGGCTTGCAACTTAAAGCCCCGATAGGGGAAAGGATCTAATAGGCCATACAGTTGGGCTTCCCCGTGTTCAATAATGAGATTGAGTATGAAGCAATCTTGGCCAGGGTTGACCTTACAAAGTCTGTGTCCTCGGAAAAACTCATCATACACAGCAACTCTCAACTAGTAGTAGGACAGGTGAACGAGGAATATGAAATGCGAGACCAGTGCATGATCAGGTATGCAAATTTGGTCAAGTACCAACTAGGAAGTTTTGTAGCTTGGAAGCTCTAGCATATCCCAAGAGACTCAAAGGAAAAGGCAGACGCTTTGGCATTAGTGGCCACATCCATCCCGATAAGAGAAACAGTGTTCCTTCCTATCTACTACCAACCTGCGTCATCCATTACGACCGACCAAGTGAGTCAGATGGACGAAGAATCCTCTTCTTAGCTAACCCCTATAATGCGCATTCATGCCCGTGAGAGCCGCCGACAACAAGATCAACCTCATAAGATCTGTCTAGGGCAAGAAGTTTTCCTTGTGAACATGTAATTATATAAGTGATCTCTAGACGGGCCATATTTGAAATGTCTTACCACTGTTAGGGACAAGACAAATAATAACTCCATGAAGGGATATGTGCAAACCATCCAAGCGACAGAACTTTAGTTCATAAGGCCCATACACAAGGCTATTATTGGCTAACCATGAGAGTAGATGCAGCCACCTACGTCAGAAAATGTGACCAATGCCAACGATAGGCCCCCATCTCAAGTGTGCCGACTCAAGATCTAACCACCATCATGAGCCTAGGGCCCTTTGCTCAGTGGGGAATTGGTATAGTTGGACCACTACCTATCGCCCCAGCTCAAGAAAAACTAATAATGTTGGTTGCCATCGACTACTTTAGCAAATGGATAGAGGTTAAGGCCTTCGCCTCCATCAAAGACAAGGACGTCATCCAATTTGTGTGGAAGAATATTGTCTGTTGGTTCGGAATACCTCAGTTGATTGTAATTGACAATAAGCCACAATTTGATAACAAAGTATACGTAAATTTCGCCACGAGTCAAAATCGAATCAGATTGACCTCGCTTGCTCTACAAAGAAATGGTCAGGTGGAAGTGTCTAACAAAACTCTCTTAACTGGCCGGGAAAAAGTGCCTATGCTCACAAGGGAAAGTGGGTCGAAGAGCTAACACCCGGAGTTCTTAGCCTATAGAACAACCAACCGAAGCCAACTCGGAGGTCACCATTCACCTCACCTACGGGACGGAGGCCAAAATCCCTACGTAAATTGTGAATGCCCACACTTTGAAACGTAGATTCAAGGAGCCACATCAAGCCTCAAAAAACCTAGATATGATAGACAAGCCCTATGAAGCAGCAACTGTGTGTATGGCATCATACCAGCAAAGAACAACAAACTTATACAACAGGCGGGTAAGACAACATGCATTCCAAGCTCGGGACCTAGTCATAAGATCTGCCCTTGAAACACGACAGATCGAAATTTATAGTTCCAACCAAATCGGTAAAGTGTCATATACGATAGTTAAAGTGGGCCAACTGATCGTATATCGATAAACTGGGATTTGACGTCAGCGTCTAAGATGTGGAATGCTACGCATCTTAAGAGGTATTATCAATAAAAATTCTTTTCCTTTAAGGGTATTATCAATAAAGTTTCCTTTTGAGTGTTTTCATTCAATTCTTGAAACATTATCAATAAAATTTCTTTAAAGTATTTTCTTAATAGTCCTCAGACAAAGACCGATGTATTATGGCTCTCGGCACTTTTAAAATACTCAGATGTGGCTTAAAGCCTCGTCGGCACCAAAAGACCGATGTGGCTCATAGCTCATAGCACTTTCAAGTCAAGACGCGTGACTCTTAACCCATCAAGTTCCTACTTAGCACGCAGCTGGCTCAACCCACAGCCAAAGCCAAAGTCTAGAAATGAAGTGTCTCACAATAATCTACAAAAAGGAACACTATCCTAACATTTGCACCCCTACAATTATCCTGGGCTAGGATTCTGTGGATAAGAGTTGTAAACGACCACTAAGTAAAATAAAAATCGTATTTCATAAATACACCATGAGACAGAGTTACATAAATGTTTCTAAGAACCCAACAAGCCAATTACAAAAAAGGGAGGAGAGAGGAAAAAAAAAAGACAAAAATTAGCTCTAGTTCCCAATGGAAGCTCCCTTCTCAGGCTCCTTTATTGCTTATCTCTGCTATGCCTCTATTGACGTGACCTCAGTGGTTGTAGGGACCGGGACTAGGGCCAAGGGGGCACTTTGGCCTGCAAAAAAATTCAAGGCAGCTGGTCAAGGAGCTCTGCATACCGCTCGGGAACCTCGTTGTTCCTCTACAAATGTTGTGCTCAACACACACAACATCCGTGACATAAGCAAAAAACCAGCCCAGTGGCCTTCAGAAGTCTTCCCTCCATGGCTTCCTTTATCCTTTTCCCGCTCGAGAGTGGAGGAGGACACCTCATCCTTACCTAAGCTCCCAATGTGAAGTGATGTCCGCTTAACCTCCGTGCGAAGTCTCGCCTACCTTCGCTCGTCTCCTCTATAGCCGCCTGCAGCTTCGACTTAGCCAAGTCATCCTCCGCCCTTGCCTTGGTGTTTCCCGCTACAACGGCAGCTAACCGGACAACTTGGGCTTCCTTTTTAGCCTCCTCCATCTCCTTCTCCGCCTTGGTAGTCTTTTCTACACCAGCCTTAACCTCCCGCTCTTAGTGCTTAGATCTAGATTTGGCATTGGCCAAGGAGGCGCCCACGGCCTGCTTGAAACAATCACTACATAAAGCCTCGCCGGGACATTGTCCAACGCATGGAATTCTCTATGCCGGGTGCTTTTTTTCATGTTTCAATAGCTATGACGTACCATAAAAGAGGAGATGTTAGAAGAAACCACAACACAAAACTCACGTCAGGTACTAAAAGCCGAAAACATGCCAGCCTTTAGCCAATTTGTTAAAGTCGTGGTTATGCACGAGCATCCCGCCTTCCGCCACACACTAAGGACTCTATCCAAATAGCCGAGGAAGTGGAGTGGAGTACTCCTCAAAGACGAAAGCAAACCACAAGTACTTGGGAGAAGAGTGGGGTAGGAGGTCGTGGCATGTGTGCAACCGAAGACTCTCGTCATAAATCAATCCACAATGATTTGAAGGCAAATCAGTCCCACCTCATGTCCGTCGAAGGATGGTCCCACTCTGGGCGCAACATACGAGCCTAACATCGCCTGGCCAAGGTACTCTCATTCTCGCAGCCAACATTTGCAAGTCGTCAAGAAATGATCACGCCTAATCCACTATCTTTGATAAAGCTTCCCCCATAACTCCATCAGCAATGGGAGGCCTCTCGGTTGGGACCCCATCCTCCCGTGATGCCCAAGCCTCTCTTGAAGCATCCTAAGAGGCACCCTCCAAAGCCAATGAGCACGAGACTTGTCTCGCGAGTCTACGGATTACCGACTTGGCTCTTCTCGAGCCTTTCACCGGCTGCACCGCCCCTCGGGCACCCTTTTCGCTAGATACTTCAAAGCCGGGGGTAGTCTCCCCCTGAGCGCTCGCTGCTCGCTTGCGCATCCATGCGGAAAACCCGACAATAAGGCTAGACATCTCCTCCTCCCTCTCTTCAGTCGGGTCACTAACAAGTGGATCCACCTAGTCCACAAAGCCCTCCAATCCTGCACCGACCTTTCGCCATGCCTTCTGGCTGTGATTTTTCCTTCTTCTTTGTCTTCTTCTTAGCGCACTACAGAACCAGTTCGGGTCTCGACGTCGCTGGCACCGATCCACCGGGCAAAAAGCCGACCAAGGCTCCTACACCTATCTCGGTCTAAGGCTCCTCAACGAACTCCGCTTGTGAGAAGCTGCAAGGGATCGACCGTAGAAGGTCGGCGAGGAAAAAATGTTCACCCTCTATGAGTTCTTCTGATAGCGAGCAGGGGATGATAGGAACTATGTGAAGCGCTGGCACCTAATTCACCCAAGCCTCGACAAGAGAGCCTCAAGGCGGTCATTTCCTCCCCTCGATGATCTTTATGTAAGTGTTCCGATGTGCTCCGCATCAGCCTTCTCAACCAGCCAACTAGTCGGGCCTCACCTACGCCACGCAAGTTTTAAAAGAGAACATGTTAAAACAAGCAAAATTCCGGAAATGAGGGGCATGTCAAAAACACAGATGACCTAGGGGAGCATAAGTCCCACTAAGCTGAGACAAACCTGAGAAGGAGAGAGACTGGTTCAGGTCAAAGGGAAGCCCTAGAGAGCCTCGACGTCTTCGTACTCACTCGACCCCAACTAAACGACCCTTTGCTTAGTCTTAAGGGAATCCGAAACCTGCTACAAATCAGAGCTTGTGGATTGTGGGTCGACATAGATAAAGGCCCCCTAACCCAAGCTTCAAAGTGTTAATAAAACAAATCTCTACTAGTGAAATATCTAATTGATAGAGAGAGTTCAACACACTGCAACCCATAAGAATCCAAAAGACATTCGAATGTATGAGCACAAGAGGTGCCCGGGTGAAGTGCAGGAACTGTTTCACCAACGATAAGATGGGAAAGCGAAGTCCCATCGCAAATTGCTCCTAAGTGAAGTAGACGCTATCCTCGCCATCCTACGCTTAATACAGCCAATTGGCCTTTATAACTTCCCGACTAATCGCCAGGGACTTTGAAAAAGAATCTCAACTCCTCTACGCATGCGCAGCGAATAAGGTCGCCAAGGCATGGGCGATTCCTATGTCCCCTTCTACGCCCAACCCGAATGGTAGAAGTCTTTTCCTGACCTCTCGCCATACTACAGGCAAACAAACAAACAAAAAAGGGATCAACTTGAGGACCTTCCAGAAGTGAAGGCGTAAAAACCTGAGAGAGATAAAAGAAATCCCCCTTTGGAGGTTTGATAACCCACTAATAACCAAACATAAGAACCCCGAACCAAGAAACTTTAAGGGACCTAATGCGATGACCCCAAACCCTGGAATATCCCAGAAACCGCCCAGAGCTTAGTCACTAGAGCCCCACCGATCAACGGTGGACGCACCCTCAACAAAGACAATGCAAACGAAGTTTGTAAAAACTCATCGAAAAATTGAAAGATGTCGAGGGGGTTCCGGCGATCGCTTGAAGCGCCGCTCGTGAGTGCTTACTTCTGTCAGAGGCAGGAGAAAAGGAATCGCAATAGAGAAAGACTTTGAGAAATAGTAAAAGAGGGAAACATTCAGAATCTAACCCCATATATATAGTTAAACATCAGACGATTAAATGTGTCGTCAAACATCATGCGCCGCAACATATTTGGGAAATGCGGCGCTTACCCACACACTTTGCTACAAAAAACACACTTCCACTCTTCCAAACGAAGTTCGACTCTACGATTAATTCTTCCGATCCTTTCACCTTCTCTACACTCGAGGTTCAAAACACAAAAAGATTTTCCTAACCTGTAAGGCACAAAATCCAACACTGAAAAAAAGATTGTGGGAAAGACTCTTAGTCTTGGGGACACCGCTCAATGGCTTAGGACCCCGTCAGTCTAAGGCTCACTAGCCTTACCTGCAAGGTTGAGCTCCAAGCCCAACAACCATATTAAACCGGAGGATACCACCTTATCGAACTGCAGCCCCATCTCAGAGTCGTGGTGTCTTCCTGCAGGCTAACTTCAGGTAACCCGTCTAGAGCTCTTAAGTCCCCAAAGGTCATTCTTCCAAGATACTAAGAGTTTTTGCGCTTAATAAATGTATTTAAGGCACAAAATACACAAATATATTTATCTCGAACTTCCTGGGCTTCCAAATCCCTTTACTTCTCATAAGAATAGTCTTGATAAGTGAAGAATTAGCCCCGAGTGCTGAAAAGCATAATTTATCCCTAAGATGCGAGATTCTTTTCAAGAGATGGATTTTCGCGAATCCAATTTCTATAATCGTAAGATCCCCACGGTGAATACGTAAAGAATTCCAATCGACTTATTTTTGACCGACCAAGATCGGGCTGTCATCACCCACCTTCGCCAAATCACCCTTTTTGCAGGTTTATATTGTTCCGCTGATATCCAAGGATTCATACAATCAAGGTAACAATAGTTGTATCAAGGTAGTTGTTACTTGTTATATGTTACGGAGAAGAGAGCAGCTAAACAGAGAGATTGAGGAAAAAAACGAGTGTTTTATATAATGAATGATAAAACTATAAATACTGAAATCATATTTTAAGACATGTAAAACTCAAATAATTTGAACATATTTTTTTTTCTTTTCTTCACTTTTTCCTTTATTTTTTCCTACACGTTTTCTCTGCTACAATTTATTTAGCAGCGGTAACCAAATGAAAAGTGTTTTCTTATCAAATTCAATCCTCGTAAATTTATCTAAGCAAGAATAATTAAACAATAAATTGCCTAGAAGCTTTATTTTCCTGTTTTGAATTTAAAATTATTTTAATGTAAGATTTAGTGGTGTAGAAGCATCAAAGGTTAGCGACAGGAGGTCTCACCATCACCATCACCATCACCATCTATGATAAATTTCTCACGGTAGGTCCTCACCACAAAAATCATGGCCAGTAAACGGCCAGAAGGAAAATCCCCACCAGACGACTTTTGCCTTTTGGTATATATCTTCCATGGCTTAGCCCTACAGTGGAGAGTCAACTATGAAGGAGCTGGCGCCATCCCCTAAATTTGCAATCTCTGTATACAATACTTACATTACATTATTGAATCTTTCAAATGCAAGATACCAAGATTGTGTATCGTTCCCCGAATGTACTAAGAAAAAGCAAATATTAAAGCTTTTTTTGGGAATGCGAAAATAATAAAGAAAGAAAATAGAGAGGAGAAGTTGAAATAAAGAATATTTGAGGGAAAATAAAAAATAGGTTTAAACTTATAAAATTAATTTTATATGTTTATTCAAACTCATTTTATTTATTTCTCTTTATTATATAAGGGCTAAGAAATTTAGAAATATATTTAAAATTTTAATTATATTTTATTTTATTTTATATTTTTCATGGTAAACAAAAAATGAGAAAATCATTTTTCTTAGTATTTTTTTCTTTCCCTAAAACTTTTTTTGATTACAAACAAGGCTTAATGAAAATTATTATTATTATTATTATTATTATTATTATTTCATACATATATATATATATATATATATATATATATATATATATATATATATATATATATATATAATTATTTAGAAGCTTATATATTTCTAAATAAGTTAAAATAAATAAAATGAGTTTGAAAAAAACAAATGAAAACAATATATGGAATTTAATTTTCCCTAATTTTTTTCTTTCCCTCTATATGGAAAAGGAAATGGGATCATAACAACCTAAAAATGATTTTTTTTTTTAATTTATTTATTTTAATTTATCTTCCTTGAAACAAACCAAAACACCCACACATACATGGTAGAGTCAAAGGACAAGCAAAACAACGAAGTTGAAAGATGGAGGAAGAAGTCTCCCTATGCCTTGAGCCATTGAACCAGACGTAGGAAATTGTTGCAAGAGGAACCACCGTTGTTGGGATTTTGATCGTCGGATCCCTTGAGCATCAAGTTGTAGGGGTCTTGATCGTTAGATTTCCCCGGAGACGCGAATACAATGTGACCTCGGCGTTTGACTTCATGGGATACTGGCACAATGTAAACCCGTAAAAGGGCAATCTGCGGCGACGCGCCGCCTCCGAGCACTAAAAACAAGAAAAACGCAGAGATGAGAAGAGAATAGCAGCGCTAGAATTGCTTACTTTCACCCCGTAAGAAATCTTCATAATATATAGGGCTTGCTTCCCAAATTGTAACGCCCCAAAAAATACCCTATAATTTTTATAATAATTTTATTATATATATTATGGGTATGAATTAAGCCAAACTTGGGTTTTTCCGGGAAAAATTGATAAATTGATAAATTGTGAAATAATTGAAAGTGTGAGCATAAGGATTTAATATTATATGCCAAAATGAGAAATTGAGTGAACCCGGAATAAACCCAAGTGAAAAAGGGCAAATGTGGAAAAAAAAATTGTAAAATGAGGACCTAAGGGTCAATTGTTATAAAGAATAAATGTCTAAGTAAATGTTATGATAAATGAATGGCCAAAGTGGAATAATAGGAGACTTAAATGAAATAATGGGTTTTGAGCCAAACATGGCTTTAAATAGAACAAGTGATTTAAAGACCAAAAAAGAGAAAATGAGGAATAAGAATGAGTGTGTAGACCAAACATGGCCTTACACTTATCGGGCTAGCACAAACAAGGCCTTATGGATTTATGATATAAAGACCAAAATGCATCCCACAGGGCTCATTATGTTTGAGCAATCTTGCTTTTAAGGGAGAAATGAAGAGAAAAGGAGAAAATCTAGGGTTTGCAAGGAGGAGTGGCTTTGGTTGGCTTTGAGCTTCCCATTTCTTGCTCCATTGAGACCAAGCAACATACAAGAGGAGATTTGAAGAGGTAAGGTAAGAAAAATCAAAACCCTAACCTCATTCTTTTTAATTTGGATTTGAGTGAAAAGCCCTAACTTGAGGAAAATGGATTTTTATTGATTCTAAACCACCTTTGGAGTTGATTTGGGTGGATTCCATGGTGGATTTTTTAGATGGGATGAATTGGAGAAGGTTTGTGGAAGAAAATAAGTGGAGAAATGCAAAATCCCGAGGCATTTTCCCGGGCAACAGATAGTGGTACCCTAAGTATCAAAGAGTGGTACCCTGGAGTCGCTGACAAAGAGACAAGAATACAGGATTCTGGCACTCACTCAACCGGCACTCTGCATCTGACCGGGCAGCTGATGCTTCATACCGGTATCAAATAAAAGTGGTACCGGTACCACTACTTCCAAAAGAGTTTTGTTTTGACATGTTTTTATAATCGTTAAGTCCCAGACTGCACTCGAATGCTTCAGTGAATCTTTTTTTTTTTTTTTTTTTTTTTTTTTTTTTTTTTTTTTTTTTTTTTTTTTTTTTTTTTTTTTTTTTTTTTTTTTTTTTTTATAAGAAATGATTAAATTTAGGGTTCAAATAAGGATGTAACTAAGTGAAAACGTGATCGCATCTCACGCCTCTACGAGTTTGTTCTGCGTACTTTAGTGTCTTAACCTAAGACCGTTAAAGGAAATAAACTCAGAATTCACTAAAATTGTTTAAGGAATTATTTATCCACTAAGAGTGTGGCTGATTGTTATTGACTAGGGATGGGTGATGATCGCCAACTCAGACCGAGATCAATATAAGGAAGCTAGATCCGGGCAAATTTTCTGCTTGTTCTTCGACTCTATTCTTATTTAAGTATTTTGGTAGTTTCATTAAGTAACTAAGGAAATGAGTACATGAATGAGTATATGAAATGAGTACATTAATGAGCATATGGAACGAGTTCGTTTTAAGGAGCATATGAAAATGAGTACGTGAATGAGTATATGAAATAAGTACATAGATTGAGCATATCTTTGAAAAATATAATACGAAAGTGAATATGGAATTGAAATGTGATACTGAAACCGAATGAACGCGGAATGATGATAAGGACGGATTCATCAAACGGAACTGGTCATAAATGCTAATTGAATGATATATCAAATGAACCGCCGACGGATGCACCACCTAAGATTCGCCACGAAGGCACCTCGAAATTGTCCAATGTCCCACTCGCTGATGCACCAACCCAGATCCGCTCATGATGGCGTATGACATCAAGAAATGCTCCCACTTGGCGGATGCACCAATTGGCATCCGCCTTGATGGTGTATGGCATTTAAGTGGGATACCACATGTCGGTGCACCAAACGGTATCCGCCATGATAAGACCGAATTGTTAAATATGTAAGCACATTACCGAATGATATTAAGGGCGGGATTCATCAAACGAATCCGTCAGAAACGTGAATTAAATAGTCAAGGTGAAATAACCAACATCGACGAAAGTAATGGATTTCATGTATATGCTTAAATCTTTGGTAAATTGAATTCAGAATTGAATTGATGCATTAAAATTGAATGTTGCGATATGATAAATGAATTGTAAAAATGAAAGCATGCAAAATTGAATAAAGATGAGTATATGTTGATATAATAGTATGGTTTAATGTTAAATGCATGCCAAGTTAAATTGAATATTGAAATAGGAACTCAGATAGAACCATTAAAGATGAAATGCTTAGCGATAAATTTTTACCTATGTGCAGGTTTCGAGTAGACAAGAAGGAAGACAAGATAGTGAAGCGTAGAGTCATTAAGCGAGTTGCGGCGTATAAGTACATACCTCGCCATGCATATCATTTCCTTTTTGAATATGGAATATTTTGTGAACAAATAGTAGAACTCTAAAGAAATGTTTTGTATTGTATATCATTTTGAAAGGGTGAATGGGATCGCCTTTCATCACTGCATTTATGAAATGTAAATGCTCAGGGCCTACCATTTGAAAATGCTTCCCACAAGAACTAAAACCTAAAAGAGAAATAACATAAAGAAAGTGTTTTGATAAGGTAATTGAAATGTCAGTAAAACCGGCCCTGCTTCGGATCCTATCTCCTCGGGTCGAAATGAGGATTCTGTCACGGCTGCATCTTTGAAAAAGAAAAGAAATAAAATGTAAATAAAAAGAATTAAATCCAAGGCCCCTGTAGGTTTTGGTTCGAATCCTGCCATTCGGCCTGGACTGGGCCTTGGGGTCGCTACACAAATCTTCGTTCTTGTTTTAGGAATAAAATCTGTTTTTCCTTACTAAGGATGATCCTTTCGAGAAATAAGTTACCAAGGGTTATCCTTTTGAGAAATAAGGGATTAAATCTGTTTTTCCTTATCAAGAATTATCCTTTTGAGAAATAAGGGATTTGGAAACTAGGGAAACTGTGATAACATCTTTGTTATCCATTACAAACATGTCATATGCGTGAGGGATGGCCGACCGAGACTTGAAATCCTGTGGGGACGGGTCACCATGGCTTAGTCTTCAACAAGACACCTCGCTTTCAGACAGTTTTAAGACTTCTCCCGTCTTAGATAGTTCCCGCATGGTTTTAATAAGGTAAGTAGGCTTGGGCCGACATTGGCGGTCTTGGGGCCAAACGCCTAGGCCCATTAAAGAAATGCCCAAAGACTAAGGAACGCATAATGCCCCCCTTTTCCTCGATTGAAATTTTGTACTTCTTTAATTGGGGAAAATATTGTGCCAACATGTCTAGCCAAACAAGCCCCGCAGCCTGCCTCCCAAGCGACGAAGAGGAAGAAGAAAAAGAAGGGGAAGCTCTGGGAGAAGGTTAGACCGATAAAGCCTACCGGTATGGTGTTAGAAGGCTTTATGGATTGGGTAAATCCAACCTGCCCCTCAAATTGCTAGAGAGTCGGTTGAAGAGTGTGAGCACGACATGTCTAAGATCAAGGTTTGCCACAAGCTGCATTCACGTGCAAGCTTACACGCCTACTCACTAATTATCGACCTAGAACCCCTTTAACAAGAGGGACTCTCTAGCAACCTTTCTAGAGTTTTAAGTCCCCCAGACGGTCGTCCTTCCGCATATGGCAAGTTTTAAGTCTGGTCTTTTAAAAGTGTCAGTAGGCTTAGAGTCACAAGTCTGAACTTTTGTGAGTGTTAGCAGGATATCAGCCATATCTGGACTTTTCTGAGTGCCAGCAGGATATCATCCATATCTGGACTTTTGTGAGTGCTAACAGGATATTAGTCATAACTAGACTTTTGTGAGTGTCAGCAGGATATTAGCCATATTTGGACTTTTGTGAGTGCTAGCAGGATATCAACCATATCCGACTTTGTGAGCGCAAACAGATATCAAAACATATCCGACTTTTGAAAGTGGGGTTATTGCAAAGACGAAAGATAATGCTAAGAAAACTTTTATTGATAATTATACTGGCCTCCCAGGATCGCACCTTCTCCATCCGAGTTCGTTAATCGGGTCATTCTCACGCTTATAAGCGCTCAACATAATTTCTGCAACCTCTTCATTTTTCTGCTCCTCCCGCTTCTCTCCATGTCCTCGACACCAATGAGGAATTGATCTTTGATCATCTGCTCAAATGTGAAGGTTCAAACATCTAATCATCTCTTACGAATTAGGATGGAAATGGGATCTATGAGTCTGTAGATGAAGGGGTCATCAATAACCATTGAAACCAGCTTCCTCAGCCTCATAAAAAGACTTTTTGTTTGTTCCCATAGACTACATTTTCAATTGTTGGGACTTTGATCATCGGATTCCCTAAGCGTCATGTTGTAAAGGTCTTGATCATCGTATTCCTAAGCATCATCAATGTTAACGCACCCCCTCAATTATCTAACTTCTAGGTATCATCGACTAGTAAACTCGTAAAAGGGCGATTCGAATGAGGTGGGTCGGCGGCTTCTCCAATGATTAAGTCATTAAAAAATGCATAGAGGGAAAAGAGAATAGGTGTAGTTAAAATTGCTTACCTTCACCTCGTGGGGGATCTTCCCAATTTATAGGGCTTGATTCCCAAATCTTTGTTCTTGTTTTAGGAATAAAATCTTTTTTTCCTTATCAAGGATTATCCTTTCACAAATAAGGTATAAAATATGTTTTACCTTACCAAAGATTATCCTTTTGAGAAATAAGGGATAAAATATGTTTTTCCTTATCAAGGATTATCTTTTCAAGAAATAAGGGATTTAGAAACTAGGAAATCCATGGATAAATATCTTTTTTGTATTATCCTTAACGAACATGTCATATGCGGTAGGATTGCCGGCTGAGGGACTTAAAATCCTAGATGGCCTGCCATGAAGTAAGTCTTTAACAAGACACCCTAGCTTTCTCAAATGGGGTTTAAGACTCTTCCGTCTAGATAGTTCCCGCGTCGTCAGAATACTGCAAGTGGGTTTGCCGCTTACATCACTAAGTTCGGGGCCAAACGCTCTAAGCCTCGTTGAGTAAAGGGGTCCAAGACCAAGGTATTCACAATATTCTCTCAAACTTTTAAGTGCAACTCGAGATTCAAAGCCTCGTTCTTAAACCTGGTCACCAACCAATTCTTCCACTCCAATCTAATTTCTTTGTCGGGTGATTATCCCATTTTCATAAGGGCTAACCTCAATCCGACCTTCGATGGGAGATTAATTAGAGACATGTCACAGCTAGCTTTAGCACTGCTTGCTTTTACCACTATGCCAACTAGGGAGAATAATTAAGAGTCATACAAAGACTTTCTATTTTATGCTTTTTATTGATCAAGTGCTAGTATCCGACTAAAAACAAACCTCTTTCGCTGAAAATAAAGGAACAAAAATTAATCTTCAAGATTTATAGTCTATCCTCACCCTTAAGAGAATATCAATACTTATGTTATAGAACGCTTCGATCGACCTACTGTATCGTGAAATGAACTACACGCCACCACAAAGCGCTTAATCGAATGTGATACGTTTAAATCAACCTAGATTACCATGTTAGAACACAAAGCATAATAATAATGGAGAAAAACTGAAATTGCATACCTGATTTGGAATCCATGGTCGGCTTTGATGCGAATTAATAAAACCCAAGAAGAAACGCATTTCAAGATCTCAAGATTCTTCTCCTAAATGGCCCTCGATGACATCAAGGCTTAAATGAGAATGCCTCTCACCGGGTTAGAGAAAATAATTCTTCGACCAGATGTGAGAATGAATTGTACGTATCCTGTGGTTTGGGAGTGGACTCGAGCCTTCTATTTATCGGGTAGCTCGACCACTCGCCCTTCCACACGGTGGGCCGGCCACTCAAATTTCCACACACTTGCCACCCCATATGATTTATTAAGAAACCTTATAATTCAAATTAATTAGGACCGACAACTAAAGGCGACCCCCAATTAATAAAGCCCACTTTATGAAAATCTTGCAGCTCTCCCACTGGGCGATATTAATTGAAACAAACCGTGTGTGCAATTATATTGGTCTAGAGATTATTCTGCCAGTCAATCTGATCCCATAAAGTCTCAACACTCTAATCATGGCGGTAATTGCATGTACTCACGCAAAGCCCTTCCATGGTCAGCAAGTGCTTTCTAACTTTACCGACATGGATTCAATATGGTAGTGTGTTTAAATGACAATACCTCATAATGAGTGATACTATGTGTTATCCATTTTGTTAGTCCAAATTCTCTCCTTAAGTGTCACAAAACCTAGTGTCACCGTGAGAATATCCATCATGGTTCCAACGTAACTCAGATATGTGTTACCTTGATAGGTAACTTTACTTTATGTGTAACAAAACATGCTGTTAAGGCTAATGCCAAGAACGCCTCATAGCCTGTACTCAAGGTTTACACAATGCCTCGAGATTTTCAACAATTATTTGTACTCAACTCGATAAACCTACATTCACAAATACCTTATCGAATGTAAAAAGAGTTGATACAAATTCACTATTACAAAATGTAATAAAATGATTCAACCTTCATAAGAGCAACATAAAACTTACTGGGGCCCCACTACACTTACGTATCCCATGATAATTCCTAAGCCCATGTTAATGACATACCATCAAATACACAAGGGCTAAGGCCTTAGTTAGTGGATCACAATCATATCATCTCAAGGATATGTGCTCCACGCAACGCCACGGTTGAACTTTTCCTTTATAGTCAAGCATCACCCATGTGCTAGACCCTTTGGAGACTGTTGTTGTTAATAAACAACACTGCAGAGTTATTGTCACAATACAACTGTATGGGCCTATCCACAAAATCAAACACTCGCTAACTCCTTTAATGAGGTTTCAAGCCAAATCATTCGAGTAGTTGCTTCGAAAATCATGCTACAAACTCCGGCCAGATGGTGAGGATGCAATTGATTTCAAGCTTCACTTCTTCCATGACACCGCACTCTCCGCTTAACTTAAAGATATAAATCCGCTGTTGACTTTCTTCATCCCCGACAACGCACAAAGCCCGAATCAATACCCAACTACCGGTAGGTCCCAACATGTTTGTAAATCAAAGATATAGTCTTTGTCCCTCTTGTTCATGAACCTTCTCGGGCAAAGAACCCAATGATCGTGTCCTGGATTTGATTGATATCTGCCTAGAAGTCCTGTTGTAAAGGCAATATCTGGCCTAGTGCATACTTGAGCATACATAATACTCCCAAGTGCACTAGCATAAGGTACATTCTTCATTTGGGCTTTCTCAATATCAGAATGAGGACATTGTGACAGACTCAACTTATCACCTTTACAGACAGGAGCAATTCCTGGTTTACATTGTTGCATGTTGAATCTTTCTAAAATACGATCAACATATGCCCTCTGAGATAAACCCAATAGTCTGCAAGAACGATTCCCCGGTGGAATCTAATGCTCCAAAGACAAAAGACGCCACCAAGGTCCTTCATATCAAAGTTCTTTGACAACATCCGCTTGCTCTCATGCAAGAAACTGGGGCGTCACCGCTGCAAAGGTGATATCATCCACATAGAGTATTAGGAAAATGAATTTCCTCCCACGACCTCGCAGAAGATATACATTGATCTACTGCTCTCAACAAAACCATATGCAACAACACTATGAAACTTTAAGTACCATTGTCTAGAAGTTTGCTCAGACCATAAATAGACTCTTTCACTACATACAAGTTTACCCGAATCATTTGGGCGCCACAAAACCTTCGGGTTGCATCATATAGACTTCTTCATTAAGGTCTCCAATGAGAAAGGCAATTTAACATCCATCTCGCGAATTCCATATCGAAATGAAAGCAACTAATGCCATGATCACTCCGAAAAGAATCTTTAGAAGAGACCCCGAGAAAAAGGTCGCTTTCCATAGTCTACTCCTTCTCTCTCGAAAGTGAAACCTTGGCTACCGTCCGGCTTTTAAACTTCAACCTTTCCTTTGTAGTCCCTTAGGGGTCTTATACACCCATTCGTTGTACCAACGGTCTATGACCTTCGTGTAATTCAATAAGTTCCCCAAACTCCATTATGCCTCATAGATTGAATTTAATCTCTCATCAGATCCAACCACAGCCTTCCGACCGAGACAAGAAACAGCTTCCTATAAGTTATTGGATCACATGTAACTGATATCGTAGTCTTGCTCTCCTATATAGACTAAATAACTGTGGTATAGCTGGATCGCCTCTCCCTAGTGGATCTCCTAACTGGAGTAGTAATACCACATCCCGCACCGAGAGCCTTGATGAACTTTACAGAGTCAGTTCAACAACAAAGATCCCGAGTCTCAACAGTTCAATATGATGTGTAGGAGTTTCCCAAGCAATTATCTCAGATGGAGGAGATAAAGATACCACATTACCTAATCAACAACAGATTATCATCCTCAATAGTCTCATGGAGGCCATTTCCCTTCCGCCACATCAAACTCCCAAAAACTTAGCCGTCATGGATTCCACAATTTGTACTCCATCGATTATAGAACCCGATATCCCTTCGAATGTTCCGTAAGATACAAAGTAACATCGAGTGGTTCCGGGAGTCCAACTTCACTTAATGTTGATTATACAACTTCACTTCTCAAGCAGACATCCCAAACCTTAAGATTGTTGTTTCAGTTTACGCCTGCCCATAACTCAAAAGGAGCCAATGGAACAAATGCCAGAGGGGTACACCATTCAAAATGTACAAAGTTGTTTTCTCAAAGCCAACTGCAGAAAAACGGTAAATTTGTCCTACTAATCATACTCCTTACCATTTCCATAAGAGTACGATTGCGCCTTCGGGCTATACCATTTTGCTCGTGACTCCTGTGCATAGTAAACCAGGCTACTATCCCGCATCCTCTAAGTATTTGGCACGGCCCTTGCTGTCCAAGATCGCCATGCTGCTATAATACTCTTCCACCCTACGATCTAACAACCTTATGCAGACTTTCTAATCATTTTCGACTTCATCCGAAAATCTCGAACTTGTCAAGAGACTTTAATTTTCTTAATCAAGTACAAATAACTATATCGAGAATAAATAACAATAAATGTGATGAAATAAAATTTTCTACACAAGGTTGTCGTATAAGGTCCACTTATATCGGTGAATGACTTCCAACAAGCTTCGAACTACGGATCATAGCTTTTCTTTTCTTATTCGTCATTTTATCTCTATTAATAGTCTACGATATCTCTAAGCTTGTTTTAAGAAAGGTGATGTTATCTTATCACCTTTCTACTCTATCCTTGTAGATACGGCTGCTGCTACGCCATAACGATGCCACTCTTCCCAGTAATGGTCTCAGAAACAACTCAAATTCCGTGATAAGCCACTTAGATATGCCATCGAGATAAATCCTAATCAGGATAACTGGCCGGACATAAGGACAAAGACCCAACCTTATTTCCACCAAGAAAACATTGAAATAACATCGCTTTTAATTTCAAAAGAGTAACTTTATATGAACTGTAAACACTATACCTAAAACTAAATTCGTCTATAAAAGAAGGTACATAAACGCGGTCTTTCAACATCAATTTAAAAACCATAATCTAAAATTATGATTACATCTCCCACTTAACATGACATCACTTTCCTCTCGTTGTTTCCTACGTGAGCTTTGATTCATCCCCTTGTTTGGCTTCCTCCTCCCGCTTATATGAATCCCCGTATGGTAAACGCAACATGATTAGTTGCTCCACCATCGAGCCACCAAGAACCGGATGGTGCTCATAGGAAGTTGATCTTCACAAACAAGTGTTAAAGAATCATTACCCGAAGCCCACGCTTGACATCCAAGCTTTAAATTTTGCACACTCCTTCTTCATGTGACCTTTCTTCTTACAAAAAGAAGGCCGATCACCATCCTTTCATAAGAATGTCTTCTTTGACCCATATTGTCGATTGACCTAGTTTCGAAGCACCTTATGAGTTCGACTTTGAACTTCTTATATTTTCCGGGAACTACAACATATAAGGCCATATGCTTTCTCCTTCTAAGTTTCTTCCGCCACCACCCTGCAATTAAGTCATTAATCGACCAAGTCTCATCTCGGGAATCCTGTAGCTTGTCTTTATAATCCCAAAGTCAGTGGAAGGGTGTGTTTAGTGGCTTGATGCACAATGCAAGCATCAGAATGGTAACATTAAGAGCCTTCAAGCTTCCATTTTGTGTCTACCATCCTCGTGGACATAATCTCTAACCCCAAATCTATACCATCATACCATGTCAAGAGCTTTATAGAAGCAACCCAACCCCGCATTGGGGATGAAACTCGATTTCTAAATTTCTATGGCCGCCATCATTTCCTTAAGAAGACAAATTAACCGGGTAAACCGCTTCATGCCTTGTATGGATTTCTTCATTGTCAATAAGTAAATCCTATCATTCCTCTCCTGTGCAAGATAGTCCGTTTTCTCATCTCTCAATACTAGGCTGATATCCTGCCGCTTATCCTTTGTGTTTAATGTGAATATTCGTCACCTCCATTCCAAATAGAAAATCCTCTTCCATTTGTTAAAATTCAATCCGCAGGACTTCAATTGAAATGGAATCTGTCACGTAAAAATTGGATCAAAAAATAAAACAAAACAATACAATCAAGATCATGTGAATACTCATACGTAGAATTACATACATCATCACATAACTGCCTTTAAGCGTAAAAATGGTGACATGCGCCAGGACACTTCCACATGACGCTTATGAGAACATATTCTAATCTTCGTGGAAATCACCACCTGTGTATGAACCACTCAGCATCGCCATTTCTCGCTAATACGCCATACATGTATCCTCCATGAACTAACACAGATCACCTCCTTGGGAGCATGATCGTAATAAAAAACAGGAGGCATCCCACCACAATATGAGACTGATATTTTCAAACTCCAATCAAGCGTGCCACTTCTCATGTCACAACCCAATTGAATCCTTGAAAAATCTCTCATACTGTGGATATAATCTTTATGTATCACATTCAATATATATATATGTACGCTAATTATACTGCGACCATATTAATAGTCAATGAATTACACTCTACATAGTCCTTAGGCAGTGATATTATAAAGAAGGCTATATGTATTTCCAAACCATAGAGAAAATACAGAAAACACGCAAAAATACCTAAAAAAATACGTATATCAGTTCTTACGAATTTTCGAATCAGACGCCTTCAAACATGTAAAATAAATATACCACATTGTAGAGAATTTTAATACGAGTTTGCAGATATCAAGATTGCCCAGGGGCACCTTCACACGCAACTCACGCTACACCGTGGCTCCGGCGCTGTGGAAGCGCATGGAAGCCGCGGGTACATTCATTGGCCGACCGGCCATGATTCCTGGTAGGTCTGACCAAGTCAGGTCAAATATCCGACCAGGGGTTGTTGACCGGTCGTGGTCAAACATTCGGGTTCGCTGGACCGCCGGTCAAACATCCGATTCGGCCGCCACCGGCTCCGTCAAACATTCGCCGCTGACCGCCAGATGACATCATCATCCACGCCGCGATCCGGTGAAAATGAACCGTCAAAAACGGATCGGGCAACCGCATTCACCGGCCCATCAGCCGATTACCGCGATGACGTCATCATGACGTCACCGCCGCCGGGATCAAACCGCGCCGCGGTCCTTCACGCCACCGTCATCCTCAATGCCGCGCGCGCCGCGGAGGGCGCTGAGGGCTGGGCCTCGCCACCTCCGGTCGACGCGGCACCTTTAATCAATCGATCTGATCGTCTCGTCGAGTAGATTCCAAAAATGTAAAAATATTCATTTTTGGATTTGTAGAAAATCTCCGAAACTGGACATAATGCCCGATTTGAATAAAACCCTAAAAAAAATTTCTCCAATTCTTTATGTTTTGAATTCTAATCCATGGTTGGCTCTGATACCAACTGTAGGATATGTTTAAATCAACCTAGATTACCATGTTAGAACACAAAGCATAATAATAATGGAGAAAAACTGAAATTGCATACCGATTTGGAATCCATGGCTCGCTTTGAGTGGAATTAATAAAACTGCAAAGAAACGATCTCGCAAGATCTCAAGATCTTTCTCCAAATGGCCCTCGATGACATCAGTTTTAAATGAGAGAATGCCTCTAATCGGGTTAGAGAAAATAATTCTCGAACTGTATGTGAGAATGAATCTGTACGATCCTTAGGGGTTTGGGAGGATTTGAGCCTTTCTATTTATTGAGTTCTCGACGAGCCCTCTCATTACGTCGCCATACTCAACCCACACACTTGCCAGCCCCATATGATTTATTAAGAAACCTTATAATCTCAATTAATTAGACCGAATAAATCCAGTTAATTCCAATTAATAAAGCCCACTTTATGAAAATCTTACATCGAACTCTTGGAGGTTGGGCTAGGCAGTGTCCAATTTGAATTGCAATAGTCAGAGTCATTTAATGAAAATTTTTCACCAATCGAGGAAACTATCAACCATCTATCTTAAGTTTTACGGGTAAATAAGGAACTCGCTTACACTACTCAATCGACGGAGAAACCATCATTCTAGAACTCAAGGTGGGGATAAACCAAAAATTTCCTCTAAATTGAAGTGTGCTCGAAGTTTCCAAATTCTTCTGGGATGATCCAAACCAATGGTTCAACCGAAAGTTAATAAGTTTTAGAGTATTAAGGAACCATCGAATCCCAGAAAGTTCGTCTTGCTTGCTTGAATCGCAAAAGAGGCAAACCAATGGTGGCAATGACTTCAATAGACATTCCGAGAAGGACAAACCATTATGTGGGCTATTTTTAAGCAAAGCTTTGGGCTCGTTTTGGCCCAACAGATTGTGAAAACTTCAATGAAGCCTTCCCAGTAATGCAACCGGATTCTACAAGATCATCAACGGAATTTGAAAGTTGTTGACAAAGCTCGTGGTGGGAAACCAAGATAACAATATTATTTTTGCGGATATATCTATTCTGAATTTTTACTTCGACAGTCGTGAGATATATTTATTTATTAATTATTCAAAATTTAAATATATATTCAATTTATATATCAAAATTAGTTCAAGGTATGAAATGAAGACATTTATTTTCTCTCTTACCGCCTTAGTTTTCTTCCTTTCAATTTTTTTATAATACTAATTATAGTAATTATTGAAGGAAAACATAAGAATTTCAAACTCGACTCCTTGATCTTCTTCTTCTTTCTACAAATAATAATAATAGTAATTATGAAGGAAGACATAAAGAAATGATATTAATTATTGTAAGAAGACATTTCTATTTTCTCTCACATCTCTTTCATCTACTATTTATTTGCTCTATAACGAGATAATCCCACCTTGACTGGCTGTTTTTTTTTTTTTGAAAATTTTCTCAAAATCAAAGCAATGGGACCGATATAGTCCAAATGATTTTTTTTTTTTTTGTATTTTTCGTGATACGCAATCTCTTTTACCCATTTTATTTCTGGAGTATGTTGGGCCACAACCGATATCGACATATCGATATTGACCGATATTTCTAGATTCTTCCCCGATCGACTGTCGTTTGTCGATATCGTGCCTGAAGGCCCGACACCGAAATATCGAAAATATATTGATCGGTAGATATCGCGACATTTTTATTGTCCAGTGTGGACACCAATGCTCATGGAGTGGTGAAAACCCGAGGATTTCTAAAGGATTCGCATGCCCGTAATTTCAATCCCTAAAAGAAGCAATTAGCTTGGCACGAATGAGTGTAAAACTCGAGAAAATTCCAATTTCTAAAAAATGGTAAAATGGTCATTTAGGTAAAAACCCGAAATTTTTCTAGATCTTGGATGACGAAACGGATTTCACCGTTGAACTGCCTCACGAAATCTAAATACCACGCCGACTCGTCGAATTCGAGACAATCGAAATTTCACGCTTTTTCGAGGCACCGTGCTCGTGTCAAAACCGGCTCTGAGAGACATTTGATGTGACAAAGTCACCTATTACATGTACTCTTGTGACAATATACGCAAGACAATGACATTATGGAAACACGCCTTAGTAGTACTAAAGGTCAAAAATAGTGAAAAAAATGGGACATGATGGGAATTATTAAAATTGTTATTAATAAGAATATGGACAAAAGATGAACAAAGGTTCATCTTCTCCAAATGAAATGAGCACAAACGCCGCAGTTGAAACAAAGTGCGTAGCGTGGGTTTTAGATTTCTGCAGAGAGAAAGTGTGTCTTCTCTAGATTTTCATTAATCGACCGCTTGGCTCGACGAGCAAGAAGCAAAGTCGATCTACACGGCGAGGCTGGCGCGTGGACACTGACGGTGAGGTCTCAACAACCCAAGAAGTAGAGATCTTTTCTACTTATAAGTAATCTTGGCTAAAAGCTATGTAAATGGTTATGAATGTTCTCGAGGCTTGCTTAAATGCAAACCTGCCTCAAAGTTTGACCAGTGGAGAAAATTCCTATTTAGGTGGTCGTGAACAAGAACCCGAGGGTTCACTGCTCACGTGAATACCGATTACCCAAATTTTTGTGTGAAAATGTGTTTGGCTGAGTGACTCAAAACTGAATTGCTCGTGTTTGATTAATTAGCCTGGCGTGGAGCTAATTTTGATGTAATTGATTGTGAATTCTATATAACTTGTTTTATGATTTAATTATAGCACATATATGTACGTTAATATATTAATTACGAATGCTATAGATCAGATTACATTCTTATATGCACTGGGCACCCTAGAATATTAGGAGGAGTGCACATTACGAAATGAAACAAAATGAAAATGTTTGTGGAAAGGGAATTTCGACTAAAGATTTTTTCAAGAATTGCCTGAGGGACGCCCAACAAGATTACATTTGATAAGGACCATGACCAAGCTTTAGAGAGTTATGCCAATTCATTTCTGAGGGTAGTCCAACATTTTACTAAACTCTAGAGTAAGCTTCTCAAGAACAGTGCTTGTTGTAAAAATCGAATATTTTTTTTTACTGCATATTGGCTTAGGGTGCATGTGAGGGAGTCGATAAGACTTGAGACATGGGTTTGGCATGTAGACATTCGAGTAGGTTCAAGAAATCTCTGCTTGAATGTGATTGTTTTACATGCATGGGAACTTAGGTGGGGAGTAACTCCATGTAGGAAATTACTCACTGGCTTTCGCTTTCACTCCCGTCGAGGATCACTATTTCAGCACAAGGAGCGATCTGGCGCGACACTCACTAAAGGCCATGTTAGAAGAAAGCCTAATTTTGTGACTTTGATATTGTTGTATAACATGTATTAGAACTCTATAATTTAATATATGCTGTATTAATAGTAATGTGTTAACTTCGAATCCATGTAAGATATTCGTCGAGATATATTTTGTGAGTTGATGCAGGGCCCATGGGCCATTATTTTACTCTCAGACGTGGGACTCAGGTGGTCATTGTAAACTTATTGGCACAGGTTTGTACCTTGGGTAGGGCTCCCCGTACAAAGGAGACTCTGCCCGATTTTCGTAAGTGGTGTCGGGTTGCCCGACATCCAAGAGTATTTCGCAGGTTGATGGGTTGTCAACGGACACCCCGGTTTTGGGGCGTCACAATGAGAGATGAACAACTTATGCGACAACAAAAATTCTCAAGGGCACCATCACCCATATGAGCCTCACCAACACCATCTATGACCACACCACTTGCTACCTCATTCAAGCGATTGACTTGGGATCAAGGATAAAAATATCTGCTTACGATATATTCCAAGTATTTCTGAATTTTACTTTATTATATCGTAGATATATCGATATTTATAAATTCATTCAAAATTTAAATATATATTCAATTTATATATCAAAATTAGTTTGGAAGGTGTAGCTGAAATGAAGACTTTCATTTTCTCCAACCATCATGGTTTTCCAATTTTAGTAATAATTAATGATAGCAATTATTAAGGAAGACATAAGAATTCCACTGATCTTCTTCTTTCTACAAATAATTAATTATGATAATTACTAAGGAAGACATACAAGAATGATATTAATTATTAAAAACTTTTCATTTTCTTTACACTCTTCATCTACCATTATTTATTCGTTTATAAATCGAAACATCCACCTTAAATATTGTTTTTTTTTTTTTGAAAATTTTTTCAAAAAATCATAAATGGGACCGATATATCGGCCAAAATGATTTTTTTTTTTTTTTTTGCATTTTTCTGCACTGCTGCAACTTTTACCGATTTTGATTCCGATATGTCGGGCTATAACCGATATATCAAGTAAGCACGTCGATATTGACCGATATTTTTCGATTTTTCCCCATTGGACCGCCGCTTACCGACATCGCGGTCGCAGCCGCCCGACACCAGAAATATCGACAATATATCATGATATATGCGCTGACATTTTCGCCTTACGCCGATGAGATGCAAAAAACGAAGAACACAGCGATATTTCTTCAATTGTAAATGAAAAGGTTCACACCCACCATAGGTGTCAAGGACCAAGATTATTGTTACTGGAAGGACGCAACAATGATGATTTGTCTCCACAGAGCTGCAAGAGCCTTGTGCAACGGAAGCATTTGCCAATTGCACATGGGAGAAAACTAAGCTTTTGGAAGAACGATTTCCTCCCTTAATCCTTGAGGACAAGGATTCAGTTGGTTGGGAGGAGTAATGATAGGAGATCTGGTAGTTGGTTTTAAAGCACTTTCTATTTTATGTTTTTTATTGATCGTGTTAGGCATCTGCCTATAAAACAAACCTTTAGTGAAAAATAAAGGAACAAAGAATTAATCTTCAAGATTTGTGGTTCATTCTCACCCCAAGAGAATAAATACTTGTGTTGTAGAACAGTTTCTGATCGGGACTTATCAACCTTCCAATCACCACAAACATAGCTCGTTTTTTTTTTTTTTTTTTTGTCATCACGAGAGGCCATTACTGAAATGAAGATGCCGCATATACGAAGACTCTTGGGCGCATACCATACCCAACTAATCCTCACAGCCAAGCACTTGACCAGAAAAACCCTACCATTACTTATACAACTATATTCTCAGCGTTCTAACTCGAGACCATTAATTAAATTAAGAGAAACTTCTTAATCATCTCATCTACAAACATAGCTCTGTTATGAAACTGATCAGCAAAGAAAGGCTGGCACAAGAAAGGAAGGCCGCTTGTATACCCTTCGACTGTGGAATTCCAAACCACAATGGGTAAAAAAAGCAAGAGAAGATGAGCAAGAACTTGATGAGGGCCCACTCTAATTATCTTCCCACGACGGCCTACCCTGTCTAGAAATCCTGGTGGATAAGGATAAGCCTCTTCATTTACACGATCAACAACACTGTTTGGTCGGACAGCCCATGGGAATGGCATGTTGGAGAGTTCAGCTGAGGAGTTGGTCGCTCATTAGCCAGATGGAGGAGTCTTGCTTGAATCCACCCATGCTTCAATTGCTCTTGAGTCGGTACCCGAGATAAAGAAGGCACCCGCCTCCCGCCTTCGGATCTCTTCTACTCTGCGGCATGCCCCTTCCGTCGATGACGATTCTGAACATCGATTGAGTCGGGTCATGATCTCATTCCTCCCCTCAATACTCGGGTTAGTTCTTTTCAGCCGATGAGGAAAGCTGCTTCACTTTGGCCGGGCGCTCTTCCGTTGACTACTTCCTTCGACTAGGCTACTTTGGTACCGCAACGGAATGCCGCTCAAAGAAAACAAGTAGCTTAGGGGAACTTGTTCTCGTTCCTCTGGTTAGGTTAGCTGTTTAGATCGATAGAGGAGGAGACTAGTAAAAAGAACTAGTCTAAGGCTTGGGAACGGGTTCTGAGATTTGGTAGTTGAGACGGTCTAGGCACACGTTCAATAAGGCAACAAGGCCAAGTGCCACTTCTTGAAACTGAGTCTTATTAAAATTAGGGACGCTGCCAAACGCGGCGTAGATGACAGACCTTTCCTGCTTGCTGACGGTTTACTTCCAAACAAGCTGGAGTCTTTCTTCCCACAAATGTCCTACAGAATTCCCAAGCCGGTTGCTTGCTAAAAATGAGCCACAGGTATCCTCAGGAGCTAAGTCAAGTACAGCAGGTTCCTAACTCATTGAGATGAGTTGCTAATCAACAAGTCTGCCTTTTGCAACTTGCTTTTCTTGAAAAATTGGAAACCGCTTTTCTGCATGCTTATGTTGGCAAGGCAAGCCCAGTGGAAGTTTCTAGTGTTCACAGTCAAAATTCTTGATCGTCAAATCATATGTTTTTAGTCTAATAATATTATAAACATAATATAAATTCCAAAATATTAGACCCAAATCATTTATAATAGGCAAACCCTAAATAATCATGTTTCTACCCATTTAATTCAAGAAATATTAATTTTGTATAATGGCATTACATGTATCTTATTACCAGAAAATTCGTCGAATATATAGGTTAGATGCCATTCGAATTCAATCTGGTCCCCGGCCAATGAGAATTTGTCTACTCCTCTAGTGATAAGGATATAAGAAAGGAAGAAAAAGAGACTAGAATTTTTTTTCACCATATGAATGTGAGACCATAACCTAATATTTATACTTATCATATTATGTTAGATATTTTTAATTTGGCCTCTCATAAAATTAGAAATATCTCTCATGTATCCATACATTAATTCCATGGTAATTATACCTTTAAGCTAATTACTTAATTCCAAATAATAATTAAAAATTGATATCATAAACATATTTAATATTTTCAATAAAATATTATTGAAAATTTCCAACAATCTCTCAGTGGCCATATATGTAACCTTTCAAATATGTTAAACCAAATAAGCTAAAAAATTTGTTAGCATAACCTTAGGGTATATCTGAAACAATTCGTCCATAATCTATATCAACATAGTATCAAAATGGTTTTTGTTAATTTTAACATAACTAAACCCATAAATTGCCACAAATATAAACATAGTCCAAATGACCTTAAATCAATTATCGATGCGTAGCATGGAAATTACATACACAATGTAGTCTCTACATAATCTATTTCCAACGCCCAAGCTTTATTTATTTAGTGAAGATCAAAAATTTACACAATAATATAACATAATCAAATGAACTGAAAATTCATATTTCTAATAAGAAAAATATCTAAATGCACATAATAAAACGTGTAAAAGCGATTTAAAAGCACATTGAAATATGATCGGGTTTAAAAAATGAGGCGTACGGGCAGCTACAGTGAAGTAGGATTAAAGGGTTGTAAACTGAGGAGCCTAGTAAAAGCGCTGGGCTCCTTTGAGGCCCAAAGGAGCTGAGTTCATCCCACCTAAGGCGGAGATAACACGGACTATTTTAAAGGCTCAAATATCGCATAAATCAAATCAAATCTACTTGTAAGGGAAGTAGGATAATTACCGATACTTCTTTCTCTAATTATCCCTTATTAATCTGACAGCGATAAGGAAAGAAAATTCCTCATCCAATAAGAGAGAATCTTCATCACCATCCAATTAGGAAAAACATCTACTATAAATACCAGGCCACCCCATCGGTGAAAGGTACGCAGACATATGCACAAAACTTCATTCCCTAAACAGTTGATATTCTCTTCCCACGGGGAAAGAAGCCCGACTTAGGCATCGGGCGGCAGCAGGCGGCCTCTACCAATCCTTTTTGTTTCTCTTTTTGCGGAGGTCAATGTCGGAGCCGGACCGACCCGAGTGATGCCCGACACGCTCCGGCCCAGGTTAGGTTGAAAGGGATCATCGGTTGGTGGCGTCTGTGGGAGCAACGGTTCCTTTACAAATAAAGATTTCTCGATGGCCAGTGGTATCAACTCGGAATACAAGCAAGAGCCACGCCAATCGCATGAGGATGCAAGACTAGCAAGACAAACGCGGATAAATTGACCTCCTGTGAAACGTATTTGGAAACTATACGATAACATAAACAAGATGGAGGCACTCGCTGTCTCTGACAGCGCTTGATATGGGAATTAGAGGCAACTCACTATAGGCGGTCTGGCAGCGCGGGAAATCTGACAACAGGCTGAGAAGGCCATAATACCACCCCTTAAGAAGAGTAGCCACACCTCGGCCCTTCCCGAGAGGCAGAAGTAGAAGCAGAATCCAACCGAGCCAGGGGGCACGAGCCTCACCTGACCCCTAGAGAGGAGCGCAACTAAGCAATACTCGGGGCCGGGGAACATCAGAAACGATGAGTCGACCCCTCCTCAGCAAGGAATGGGGGAGCGATCATGGGAGCAGAGGTTCAAGGGTATCCAACAGGAACTCAACCACATGAAGGAAGTTGTAAAGGGCCAAGCTCCAGACTCTATGGACACCCTGGTTCATCAAACTGAGTCCCTGTTCACAGCCGAGGTGCTACACTTCCCCCTTCCAGCAAAGTTCAAGATGCCGCAAGTAGAGGCGTTCGATGGAACGAAGGATCCCGTTGACCATCTGAATACTTATAAGAACCAGATGGAGCTGCATGGATATCAAGACCCCGTACGATGTAGAGCCTTCGCTTATCACGCAGCAAGCCCGAAGATTGGCTTGGTTTAACAGTTCGATTAAAACGCAAAAAGGCTTGTCGCATTCAAGATAGGTTTCTGAGGTTTTTACACTAATCATATCACTCAAGCCAATCGATGTGTGCAGTCCACTTAGCTCACTAATTCCATTTCGAGATTGTTTTGGATAGTTTCGCGTTCGGAACTTTGATCGCCTAGCTTCTTATCGGGTAAGGAATGCGAGAATCCTCGATGATTTCACCGTCGAGGTGATGAAATATCAAGATCTCAAAGTGGAAGAATTGGCGCGCGATAAATAAGAAGTGCAGAGGATGCATGAGCAAAACAGATGTGGAGCAATCCGTGATTTCTATGATTGCTAAATAGCCTGGATTATAAAATTCCTCTCAATCATAGCTGTGGCTCGCAATCCTAGCTTAAATTGAGAATTTTCTACTAGGTTAATGTAAATTTCGTCATAATGAACTTACTCGTGCCTAGCAAAATTTTCCAAGCCAATATATCTCACAACATTTTCGCTAGGTTAGCGAAATTTCCTCGCTAGCTAGCGAATTGATCGTCGAGGCGAAATTTCGCCATTTTCGCTATCTCTGTAGAATTTCGCTAGGCTAGCAAAATTTCGCTATGCTAGCTAGCTTAAATCCCCGCATAAATGAAATTCAGTCACTCTGTTTTTGGAATTCTGATGCCAAATGACCACGCTTGATATATTACCACTTTGTCCCTTATAAGCCAATATTTTAGGCATTTTTGTATTTTCACACTTTGGGGTTGACTATATAAACCCCACACTGTAACTCCTAAGCAACTTTTCATTCACTACGCTTTTCCCGCAGATTTTCATTTTGTGGTTCTTTTGTTTCCTTCTCTCTCTCCTTTCTTTCTCTATTCTTTCGGCTGTTGTGAAACACCCTTGAGGATGACAACTCAAGTGACGCTTGGCTAAGCCTTATGTTTTGAAGAGAGGGTGGCTAGCTTGGTTTTCGGGGTTGTCAGTGTCATTCTGTTAATGTTACAGTACAAAGATTTATGGTTCCCAACTTTCAATCTAGGTTTAATGCCATTTAATATCTTTCCTCGGGGTCAATACTTGTCATGCTTTTAGGTTCGTGGCATTCTTAATGTTGGGATGCACCGATTATCCTTTAGATGTCATTTACGAGCCATTGAAATGAGTGTTAAAATGTTGTGGCTTTAAACTCGAATGGGACTTCAATGCTTAGTACTTGGTTTTTTGACTCAAATAGAGGGTTCTAGGGTTAGGGTTTCTATAGCTAAACAAAGATCCGGTTTTGGCTTTGACTATAGGTCATTTGCCCTAATGCGAGGAAATAACCCGAGGACATTTTAATAGCCCCATATTATCTTAAGGGTCTAAGCCTTCAAAGCTACTTTTATATTTCACACTTCACTTTAAACCATTACAATTTCTTTTCAATCAGCTGAACAACCAACCTCCCCCCGTTTTAACAAAATCCAAAAATCCAAAAACTAAAGCCTCACCAATTTTCAAACACTAATGCAATCATCTGTGGGATGAAAACCCATCCCCGTGTTCTACTTAGATCGCCATAAGGCATCGCAGCAGCTTGACTACGCAGTAGGAGGAACATAGGAAACAAATATTGTTGATTCCGCTCACCCTACCGTGGCACGAATCAAATGGCGCCGTTGCCGGGGATGGTGCCAAACTACATATGATGAGTTGATGTGTACTTGTAATCCACATTACAAGTGTAGGTGACCTTTCAAAGTCCTTTTTGAATTTAATGTGCAGAACCGCAAGTTTATCACTCTAGCGCCATCGCACTATTTTGCTTTCTCGCAGTCACTTTTTGCTTTATCTAACACCGACCTTTTGCCAAGCTTGCTTGTGTTCTTTGTTGTGTCTAATTTTGTAAAATAAGTGTTTATGCAAAAGATCGGGATGTAGGTACATCGTAGACTTAAAAGAGTTGAGTGCACCAATTGGAACAGCCGGTGGAAATCAAGGTGCACAAGACTAAATGGATCCTCTACTTGAGGAACAAAGAAATAATGTGGTACCCCTATGAATCCAACAGCATACAGTCGATGAGGATCACATACACCTCCTAGAGTTAGTGCCCTTCCGCATCATACTCCCACGAGGATGTAGCAGCGAGACCCTACCTGCCACCGTCTCACATTCCATGGTATGGTGAATGAAAATCCATATTCACACATAAGGGATTTTGAGGAGGTATGCACAACTTTTAAGGAGGGTATAACTGACATGGATTTGCTCAAGCTGAAAGCATTTCCACTGACACTCAAGGACAAAGCCAAAATTTGGCTCAATTCACTGAGGCCGAGAACGATTAGAAATTGGGCCGATCTTCAAGCTGAATTTTTGAAGAAATTCTTCAGTGCCACAAAGACCAACAGTTTGAAGAGACAGATCTACACCTACTCAGCCTTTGACAATGAGAAGTTTTATCAGTGTTGGGAAAGATTCATTGAGACCATCAATGCATGCCCACACCATGGTTTTGATACATGGATGCTAGTGAACCATTTTTATGATGGTATGAAGCAACTATTGGAGACCATGTGTGGAGGTAACTTTTTGAGCAAAAACCCGGATGAGGCCATGGACTTTTTGAACTATGTGGCCGAAACCTCAAAGGCATGGGATGAACTGAATCCAAGGGAAGCCGAAAGATCAAAGCCTTCGAACCACCTGGAGTAGCATTTATGCACTCTCCAAGACACAGATGAAAGCAAAATTGACCACTTTGACTCAAGGTCGAGGAGCCGGAAATGAGAAGCCAAAGACGAAATGTGGCAATAAATGAGTTACCCAGATCTCATCCAAATCTTGTTTGACATCGACAAATAGTCATCCCGGGAGCACCGTTTCAAGAGCATGCCCACATGTCCTAAATCTAATAAACCACCCAAGGATGCTCCTATATGGCAACACCTATAACCCTAATTGGAGAAATCATCCAAACTCGCTATGGAAGCCAAACCCCGTATATGTCCCTCCAGGAGCACAAAGAAGAAGCTTAATTCCACTTCAACACACACAACAAAGAGCTCTACTCCAATATCTTCTCCTACAGCAGAGATCCCGACTTTAAGTAAAGTGGTAGGCACATTTGTAGAAGAACAAAGGCAATCGAATGTCCGTGACTAACCAAAAAATTAGCGCTTGTTTACTCAACAGAACTCACATTATGCACTCCGAGATTTCATATTGTCCAACCAGCATCGGCAAGGTTCGTAGTGCGGTTCCTCCCGGGCCACAAAGAATAAAGAGTAAAGGAGTGCATGAAATAGGCTCAACCAATGATCCAAATGCAAGAATTGATGAAGTAAAGGTAGTGGTGACTTTAAGAAGTGGTAAAGAACTGAGACCAGCAGTCCCAACTCTAGCCAAATCAGTTCTCACTCGTAGTCGGCTCACACAAGAAGATCGGGCCAAATAAATAGAGAAAAGGTGAAGAATCAGCAGCCCCTCCATTCCCAATGTGCCTCCGAAAAAGAAAATCTGCTAACCAACAGAATGCTAGAGGGGTTTTGCGGCAAGTAAAGTTAACATTCCTCTCGACATGATCAAACAAGTCCCCACTTATGCGAAATTTTTCAAGGACTTATGCAATCAGAAAAGAGGGTTTAATGTAAACAATAAGGCCTTTCCGACCGAAAGCAAGTGAGTGCTATCATTGAGTGCAAGACTCCAGTGAAATATAAAGACCCGGGATGTCCTACAATCCTAAGCACATTGGAGGCACAGTGTAGAGAAAGCACTGCGACTGGAGCTGTGAACCTGGGTTGTCGTATTCCATGTATAAGCAACTCGGCTCGTGAACTTAAACCCACGTCCACTACACCGTCACTAGCCGATAGGTCTCACAAGATACCAAAGGGGACCATTGAGGACGTGTTAATACAAGTGGACAGATTCTATCACCCAAAGGGATCTTGGTCGCATTTCGACACTGCAGAGCCTAAGTGGCGCTGGGAACCAATCATGTGCCCATCATATCGGGAGACCATTCTGGCTACTAATGCCATAATAAATCACTTAATGGGGTTATGCAATCCTACATTTGGGAATATGACCTTAGAACTCAATATCTTTCATCTGATTAAAAGACATATGCACTCAGAGGAAGATGATTGTGAAGAAGTCTGTATGATGCATGCACTAAGAACAAAGCACGAGCAAGAAGTGCAAGATGGCTAACCCTGCAGTCATCCGAGTGCCTTAAAGAACAATGTGAACCCCAATGTAATGAGCTAGTACAGGGTATTGGAGGAGAAAATAGAAATCCTACTCTATTAACTGGGTGACGAACCAAGGGCCCTACCAATAGAGCTCAAACCCCCCTCCTGGGCCGAGTCACATGCATTTCGGGAAGAAAATGGGTAATGTCCAGCCAGGATTTCACCACCGTTGACCACTTCACAAGAGAATAACCTCGGCCGCACCTTCTCAAAAGGAACAAGCAAGCATCGGGGGGGTGGAAAATTTCTGATTTAAAAGGCATAAAGTAACCTGAAGAATCTCGCACCCATCACATTTACCTGTAAGAGGAGTCTGTCGCAGTTCACAACGAAGGTTGAACCTACTCTGCGTGAAGTAGTTCGCATTGAAGTCCCGAAATTGCTCCAAGTCGTATCATTTAATTTATTTCGAGAAGTACTGGGTGAGCCCAACTCAGGTGGTGCCTAAGAAGTCAGGAGTGACAACTGTGAAAAATGAAAAGGGTGAAGAATTGTCTACCCGCTCCTTCACTACCTATTGAGAGTGTGCACAATTATAGGAGGCTTAATGAGGTAACAAGAAAAGATCACTCTCATTCATCGACACCCTTGGAGAGGGTTTCCGACACCCATTCTATTGTTGATGGGTATTCAGGTATTTCCAGATAGATCGTCTCTGCAGGACTGGTGAAAAGACCACTTCACTTGTCCATTCGTACATATGCTTATAGGAGTGATGCCTGTCTTTGCACTTCCCAACCACTTTCGTAGATGTGTATGCTTAGCATGTCTGGGCCGATATGTGGAGCGCATAATGGAAGTATACACGGATGACATCACTGTATATGGAGGCGATTTTGAAGAATGTCCGACTAATTCGAGGCCATCATAAAGGTATAGAGAAGAACCTGTGCTTAATCGAGAAGTGCCATTTATGGTTAACCAAGGAATTGTATTAGGGCACATTATTTCCAACAGGGAAATAGAAGTTGACAAAGCAAAAATTGAACTTATCTCCAAACTGCCGTCCCCAATGAATGTAAAAATGTTGAGGCAATTCTCGTCAGTGTGCTTCTATAGAAGATTCATAAAAGACTTCTCGAAGATTGCTAAACCTCTACAAGCTCCTAGAAAAAAGATGCTAAATTTATTTGGGAGAAAGAATGAGAGTTTTCAAGAGTCAAGTCCCATTCGCTATCGCACTAATAGTACGAAAGCACCTAATTGGCAATCGCTCGAGGTGATGATGCAAGGATCTTGCTATCGGAGCAAGACGCCAAAGAGAGGACGGAAACCTCATGTATCTATTATGCCAAAGAAAACCTGAGATCAAGCACAAAGGAATTATACTACTACAGAAGGAATTGTCGCGTGGTCTATGCTTTAGACAAATCGGCATACTTGGTCGTCCTATAGTCATTTTTACGGACCATTCCGCTTTGAAATATCTCCTGACCAAGCAAAATGCGAAAGCAAGGCTCATCCGATGGGTTCTTTTACTTCAGGAGTTTAACTTGCAAATTAAAGACAAGAAGGGGGTAGAGAATGTAGTGGCAGATCATCTTTCAAGGTTAACAATAGCCCATGACACTCATAGCCCACCCATCAATGATGAATTTCAAGAACTCTCGGCGTATAGAAAAGCCCCCTGGGTATGCTCACATAGCCAATTTCCGCCTACGGGAAACCCCATCAGTGGAAAGAATGTGATAGAAAGTATTTCTTGCGAAGATCTATTCTTTTATTGGGAAGAGCCCTTATTCAAACGCTTCGTATCGATAATCGTGAAGTGCCCGAGGAGGAACAAGCAGGAATTCCGACACCGCACGAAAAGTGCCCGTGTGGTGGTCACTTTGCTTCCCAAAAGACAACAATGAAGGTGCCGCACCGTTTCTAACGGCCTTCCGTTTAAGGAAGCACACCAAATGTGCCAGTGTGTGATAGGTGCCAAAGACTCGTAGTTGTCTCGCCATATGATGCCCCGAACCTAATTTTTTAGTGGTCAGAGCTATTTGATGTCTGGGGGCATCGATTCTCATGGACCTTCCCCACATCTTATGGCCATACAAGACGGGGCGGGATGACTATGTGTCCAAGTGGGTCATAACTCTCAGAAACAAATGACCACAAGAGTGGTACTTAAATTCTTGAAAGCAAACATCTTTTCTAGCCTGGGTTGCCAAAAGCCATTATTGCATGATGGAGGTTCACATTTCGCAACAAAACCTTAAAACCTCATGGCTAAATATGGTGTGAAACACGTGAAAGTGGCCACCCCTTTACCATCCTCAAACAAGGGTCATGGAACTTGCTAACAGAGAGATTAAAACCATTCGAAGGAAGGTGGTAAATAGCAACGTAAAAGATCGGGTCCATCAAACGCTTGATTCATTGCGGCCTACGCTGCACGCCAAGACAATACTGAATGTCCCCATCGGCCGGGTATATGGTAGCGTGTCACCTTCCAAGGAGATCGAATATAAGGCATGGTGGCAATCAAAAGCTGAACATGGATCTAAGCATGGTCGAGTCAAGAGACTCCTCGCATCTCACCGAGTCGAAGAAATGACGAAATGATGCCTTACTTGAATTCGAAGATTGCAAAGGAAAGATAAAAAAAATGGCATGACTAGATGATAACTGGGAAGAATTTCAGCAAGGGGGACCAAGTCCTCCTGTATGACTCCAAACTCCATCTATTTCCGGGCAAGCTCAAGTCGCGATGGACGGGTCCATTCATCATTTAGCCTGCATACCCTCTAATGGTTCAAATGACCTACTCAATCCAAATGATGATAGGTGATCGTGAGTCAATGGACAAGGGTAAAACCCTATGTTGTGCAAAGTTGCGATCACAGGGAGGAAATTCCTCCCGTCGACCCTCCTCGAGTCCTACAATCCACACGTCTATGGGTATGTCGCCAATTCCAAGCAGCCATCGTTCATTGTTTAGCTGATTAAATTTCCTTCGTTTAAAATTTGTGCTCTTAATCAGAGTTTGACATTTGATTTCCTTTCGTTGACAGCTGCAGTAACACCAACAAATGGAAATGCCCCTTCTCCAGCCATTATGTTTGAGGTGGTACAGTCCCATCCATTAGTTTTCATTCCATGCTTAGCCAGTTAAAAGTAATTTTCATATTATTGAAATTTCACTTTACTGGCTATACAGATCCTGCAGTGGCCAGCTTCATTTTTCCTTAACTTTTTAAATCATTTTTATGTCTCCATTTTGTGTATATTCTCTCGCTCTTTACTGAGAATTGAAACCCTCTTCAAAGATGTTACCTAATGATAGGACAATTCCATGCATGATTTGCTTGGTCAATCGAGATTTCAAAGATAGTCAACCTTGAACATTCCCTTTGAAGCTAATTCCACACACGTACACCGATTGGTAATTCATTAGGTCAGAAATTATATACCTCCTTCTTACCTCGCAGTCGGGCCTAGACCGTTTGATAACCCATGATAGGTTTGTGTTACCTATATATGAAGACCAATGAATTCCTCCAAAAGGAAAAGAAAAATCAAAAAGAAAAAGAAAAGAAGAAAAAGGAAAATAAAAGCCGTGACGCTTTACCTTGAAACCTTAACACGGTCCGAGGGGTATATGGCGAAGTCTTTAAAGCCCTAAGGTCTCAAACCTTCACCGGTTGGGAGTCACCGACTTAGTGTTTGTTATATGGGTGGATGGTAGAGTTTAGCGTGTCAGAAAAGCACTCCTAAGCCACTGAGTCCCAGGGTGAAGCCTGCAGAGTTTGTGGTCAAGTGATCCTTTTGGCTCGATGCCCTAAACCTTAATTGGTTGGGAGTCATCGGCGGACCCTCGCTACACTGACTCGTGAAGTCGAAGCTGCATTTCACCCTACAAGTTAGTCAAATCAAGAAATAAGTGTGTATCTAATCCTATTTAGGTTGTCTAACAAATGCAAGGCCATGGCAAGAGGCTGTGTTAGGGAGGAATAGCTTGCAATTTATTGGCTCAAACCGGTTACTTTAGGAACAATTAGATTTTGGTGGAAATTCAGGTTGATTTCCTTAAAATTGGCAATGCCCTAAAACTTGTTCTTATATGGTTTTTGTCTCCCTTCTCGTGCTCTGCCATACAGGTGTAAATGATTCATGCTAAAGGTAAAGCTGTCCGTACACTTTTTGACGCAAATACACTTTTGTGTTACCAAAGATGCATCCCATTTTTGTTTCCAACATTGCTAAGGGACTAGCAACGTGCTCATTGGGGGTGTGGATTAGTACCCAAAAGTGCTATTTCTGGTTCTATTCAAGATAGGTTTTGAGTTGCGCACTCAATCATATCAATTAAGCCAATTGATGTGTGCAGGTCCACTAGTTTCACTAATTCCATTTAGGATTGTTTTGGATAGTTTTATGTGTTTTTGAGAACTCGAATACCTAGTTTATCGTTAATGCGAGAATCCTCATGATTTACGTATTTAGGCGATGAAATATCAAGATTCAAAGGAAGAATTGAAGGCAAAGTGATAATAAGAAGTGCGTAGAGGATGCAGCAGCAAAACATGAAGCAGAGCAATCCTGTGATTTCAAGCAGATTGCGAAATTCTCACGGGATTGCAAAATTTCGCAATCATACTTAAAATTTCGCAACTAAGAAATCGAGAAATTTCGTCAAGCATGAAATTTCTCGCTAGTTGCGAGTTTCTTCCGGGCCATTATTCATAAAATTTTCGCTTGAAGTTACGAAGGCCAGCTTAAATTCACCGTTGATAGCGAAATTTCATTTTCGCTATCTCTCGTAGAATTCGCTAGGCAGTGAAATTTTCGCTATGCTAGCAAACTCTCGCATAAATAAATTGTCGCCTCGTGTTTTTGGAATTCTTGATGCCAAACGACCACATTTTGATATATTACCACTTTGTCCCTTATGTGTTTAATATTTTAGGCATTTTTGTATTTTCACACTTTGGGTCAATCAACTCTACATTCAGAACCCTACAACTTCTCATTCTCACAAAGCACTTTCCCAAATTTTCATTTCAGGTTCTTTTTGCTCTCTTCTCTCCTCTTTCTTTCATTTTTCTCGGCTGCCAAACACCCTTCTGAGGATGACAACTCAAGGGATGCTTGGCTAAGCCTCAACTTTGCACAGGCACAGCTTGCTTTGGCCAAGGTGTCAGTCTCTCTGCTTCTTGGAACAATGTTACAAGTACAACATTATATTCCAACTTTCCAATCTATGGCTTTAATGCCATTTAATATCTTTCCTTGGTCAATACTTGTCATGCTTTAGCCTCGTGGCATTCTTAATGTTAGATGCACGACATCCCCTTTTCTTTCTCTTTTAGATGTCATTTACGAGCCATTGAAATGAGGTTAAATGTTAGGGTTTTAAACTGAATGGAACTTTGAATGCTTAGTACTTGGTTTGACTTAAATAGGAGTGGTTCTAGGGTTAGGTTTATTAGCTAAACAAAGATCCGGTTTTGGTTTTGACTATAGGTCATTTGCCCTAATGTGAGGAAATAACCCAGACATTTTAATAGCCCCATATTATCAAGCTAGTGACCTGCCTTCAAAGTTACCATTTCACACTTCACTTTAAACTAATACACAATCGCTGAACAAACTAACCTCCCCTCTGCTTTTAACAAAATCAAAATCCAAACTAAAGCCTCACCAATTTTCAAACACTAATGTAAATCATTCAGATGAAAACCCATCCCCGTGTTCGACCCTAGATCGCTTATATCAGCAAAGAGTTCGACTACCGCATAGGAGGAAACATAGAAACAATGATTGTTGATTCGCCAATTCTACTGCGGGTAATTTAATCAGCTCTCACCGACGTCAATCTCTTCATTTAGAGAGCTTCCATCGTATCTGCCTCCCATTTCATCGAGCCGTAACATACAGAAAGACGTAGTTATCACTTGTCGCTTATAGCAGAGCCCATAAGAAAGCCCGAGGTCTTATGTCCGCAGGTTCAACGCCGAGTCATTAAAAGTAGATGTCTGAACAGAAGTTCGCTATCACCATCATCGCCGCTAGGAGTACAACAAAGACTTAATGTTTTCCATCCAAAGAATCCTCAGCAAGCATGGCTAAAGTGTTCGCTAGCGCAGAGAGTTAATAATCCACAATAGCCCTCACATCCAAGAGCTAAGCTTCAACCCACAAGGAGAAAAGCAGGATCGACAAGCAACGGAGCGGTCTAAGAGACAAAGTGAGAACGCAGAGAGATCCTCAAGGAGAGACAGAGAAACTGATCCTAAGAGGCGTAGGAGCGTTAGAGACCGCCGGGGACCACTCCTCACTCGAGCCACGATAACTAAGAGATATTCACCCCTGCGGTTCACCTCTCGATGCCCATAGTATCACAAGTCTTATGCGAGGTACAACATGAAAAATTCCTGAGAGGGCCATCCTGTATTGAGATGGACCCAACTCAAAAGAGATAACACAAGTATCAGAGTTCCATAAAAATTTACCGGCATCGAATGCACGATTGCATAACCCGTGAAGGAAATAGAATAATTCGATTCGACGGGGTATCTCGCCGCTACATAGCCTCCCGAAGGTCGTGATCAGTGCCACTCACCATCTTCTAAATTCAACCCCAACTCAACACACCAACAGCCTGGGAACCACGATCTCTCGTGGAGGATTCAGGAGGCAGAGCTCCAATTTCAACCAGAGCGCTCATTCGTAGCATCAAGTCAAGAGAGGTGATGGAGGTGCAAGGAAGTGTCCAAACTTCCCCACTCACAATCGCGATAACTTCTCTGATTCTAATCAGAGGGGTGTCAACACCCTCACGGCTATCTTGTAATAAGTGGCAGTTTGGCTAACAAAACAATCCCACCCGGTCCTTTGGTTTTATTACCGGGGAGCTTAGCCACATCATCTTCGCGTTAGCTCAACAAGATGGGCATCTAAGGAGAAGCTGAACCAAAGAAGCACTACTTGCGCAGGACTTTAGAGAAAAAGTGCTACCTTTGGGGTCAATACAGTTAGTGCTCACTTTTGGGAGACCCCATGCCGTAGAAACAACGACAAGAAGATTTCTCATAAGTGGGAGCTCCCTCACCTTATAACGTGTTATTAAAGTGACCTCTCTAACGCCATAAAGGTTTCATCTCTTCCGCGCTCATCACATGCGATCAAGTTTCCTACCACAAACGGAGTAAGAATGGTCTAGGGAGACCAGCACGCGGGCCAGGAGTGTTAATACGGCAATTACCAGCAAAAGCGGTTGACAAAGATATACGTGGATCTAGCCCGACATGCGACACGAGGTAAACACCGAATCTCGAACCCTCTAAGAGCCGGAGCCCATATAGCTGACTATCACCTTGAACACCCGCCTCACGTTCTGCCCAGCCAGCGAAAGACCCCAAGCCCCTTCTTATCCACTTCAAATGATAACAAGGATGTCTTCGGTAAAGCAGACACGGGAGGGATCAATTCCCGCACACCTCACCACAGACTAAACCACATCCATCCTTTAAACTACCAAGCAAAAAGAAGAAGTCATCCCATAAAGACAAAAGCGACACGAGGAGTATTCAAGCTCCTCCGTGCAAAGGACGTGAGAAGTGGAATACCCCGAATGGTTGGCCAACGTCGACTCACGTAAAAAGTGAGAACGGCGAATGATGATCGCGACGTATTTCATTGACGCCAACCGAGCATGCCCTAAAGATAGTTTCCCCTCTACTCCTGACGACTTACAGATGCCACAAATTCGACCATGAACTCCTCAGCTTCATGGATGCTTTCTCCGACTACAACCAGATCAGCATGGATCCCGATGACCAAGAAAAGACCTCATTCGGCCACGCGGCAAGGACCTATTGTTGAGTCATACTGGCTAAAAACGCAGGAGCTACCTACCAAAGGTCAGGAACAGGATGTTCTGTGAAAAAAAATAGTGGACATTTATGGAGGTATATATGGACGACATGCTGGTAAATCAACTACGACCGAGCTCCATATAGCTCATCTGGCCGAGGCATTCCAGATCCTGAAAGAGTACAACATGAAGTTGAATCCAGCCAAATGCGCTCGGCCCCAACCGAAAATTCTAGGTTTTATAGTCAACAACCGGTGAATAGAGGCAAACCTGCATAAGATAAAAGTTGTGCTCGATATGTCGCTAAGCATCAAACATAAAAGAAGTCCAACGCCAATCGAAGGATAATGCGGGTTGTCGCTTTGTGTCCAAAGCCACGATAAGTGTCACTCTTCTTCCGTGTTCTCAAAAGTTTGGGAAATGGGATGCACACTGCGCAAGCACGGTGTGCTGCTAAAACTTATCCGAAGCCTCCCATTCCTCAAGTCCCTGAGGGAAAGCTCCTTACTCCTCAGACTCGCCGCTTTTGATTTCTCAACCAGCGCCGTCCTGATCAGAGACAAAGACCGAGTGCAGCACCCAGTCTACTATTGCAGCCGAGCTTTGAGAGGAGCAGAGGAGAGGTATCCAAAGATGGAGAAATTAATCCTGGCATTGGTAACCACAGCCCGAAAACTCCGCCCTTACTTCCAAGCTCATACCATTGAAATCCCAACAAAATACCCAATGAAGCAGGTCCTACACAAACCAGAGACCTCGGGAAGACTGATGAAGTGGGCCATAGAGCTGAGCGAGTTCGACATCAGATACAAACCAAAAACAGCAATAAAAGGGCAAATCTTGGCAGACTTCGTCATGGAATTCACCCTACAGTCGTCGGCCACTCAAACGACATCCGACCCCATTCCGCTGGGAGGCCGTCCATGCACGGCCGCCAATGCTCAAGGGCGTGGTGCCGGTCTAATTTTGACCTCTCCAGAAGGAATAGATATCGAATATGCTCTAAGATTTGGGTTCCGAGCCTCCAATAACGAGGTCGAGTATGAGGCCGTCATAGTTGGGCTTAACCTCGCCCATTCAATGGATTGATCAGCTAGAGGTATGTAGCAACTCCTAGCTAGTAGTAAAACAAATAGAAGACTCCTATGAAGCCAGAGGCGAAAAAATGATTCTATACCTCAAAAAGGTACGGGAATTACTTAAGAAGTTCGTACGAGTTCAGGTCAGACACATACCAAGAGCAGAGAATTTCCAAGGAAAAGCGCATGCCTTAGCAACCGGCAACAACTCTCCCAAGAAGACCTCAATGATCGACGCTTATCGAAAGACCTTTTTAAAGCCCTCCGTAGATCTCAACAACGAAGAGGTCTCCCCTATCATATCCGAGCCGAGCTGGATGGACCCCATTTGGGACTACTTAATAGAAGGACTACTGCCAAACGACCCAAAGGAGGCATCTAAGCTCAGGTCGAGGTATGTTAGGTTCACTATTCATCGGGGAGCCCTTTACAAGCGAGGTTTTTTCACACCCATCCTCAAGTGCATTGTAGAGGAAGACACTGACTACATGCTGAGGGAAGTACATGAAGGTGTATGTGGAAATCACATCGGAGCTCGAGCATTGGCGGGAAAAGTCTTAAGGCGGGGGTACTATTGGCCCACAATGCTCGTGAGACGCACAGAATTAGTCGAAATGCAAAGTTTGTCAAGAGCACGCCTGCAATCTCTCACCTCCCATCCGAGCCACGCCGCCACAAGCCCCTAGCCTTTTCAAATAAAGGGGGCCGACATATTAGGACCTTTGCCCATTGGAAAGGGCTAATGCAAATTTATCATCATAGCAGTGGATTATTTCACCAAATGGGTAAAGCCGAGCCCTTGGCTACTATCACAGAACAAAAGGTATGCAACTTCGTTTGGCGTGCCATAATATGCAAGTTTGGTATCCCGAGAGCCCCGTGTCGTATACGGTGCTAAATCGACAACTTAAGTTCGTGATTTCGTGTCGAAGCCGGATCGTGAACTACTACTCGTCCCTAGCTCATCCACAATCTAATGGACAAGGTAAGTCACCATCATAACCCTTAGCAAAGAGATCACACCAAGTTGGAAGGTCTAAAGGGCAAATGGGCAGAATACCTCCCCAAGGGTGTTATGGGCATACGTAACTACACGTTAAGTCAAGAACTCAGAGACCTTACCCATTTAGCCTGCACCGGTGCGATACCGGCTTAAGATCGGATTAAAACCCCGCGATTGAATCGGGCAAGCGTAACATAACAAAGAGGCTCTTCGCCTAAACCTAGACCTCCTAGATGAAAAGCGTGATCAGGTCCTGAAACGTACAGAAGACTACCAAAGGAAGATGGAAAGGTACTATGACCAAAAGGTCAAACCCAGGAGTTATAAGCCTGGCGACCTAGTCTTAAAAAAGCTTCTGCCTGCGAGGAAAGATCCTACACATGGAAAGCTAAGACCCAACTGGGAAGGCCCCTATATCATGTCTCGCGTGGTCAGACCTGGTAACTACGAACTCTAGACGGAAGAAGGAAAAATTCTACCTCATTCTTGGAACGCTGAGCACCTCAATCGTTTCTATCAATAGACCTCATATTGTAATCTTTAATAAAGTACCGTCGCCTCGTATAACAACAGGTGTTCGTTGATTACTTGTTTAACATCCTATGAATAAAAAAAGCAAGGCATCTCGGTAAAAGAAAAATGATACTTCGGCCAAAAATGCCCGGAAAATTACACACTTCGGGAATACACAAATTCATGCTTCAAAAAAATTGCTCTTATTCCAATGAAGATACAATTGATTACAATCATAGCATATCCCTCACATCTCGAATGAACAAAGATGCTGGCCTCAAAAAGAAAATCTCAAGAAAGAGAAAGGGAGAGGGAAAGAGAAGAAGAGAGAGTGCGAACGAAAAGGAAAAGGAGAAGGAAAAGGAGAAGAAAGAAGAGAAAGAGAAGAAGAGAGAGTGAGAACGAGAGGGAAAAGGAGAAGGAAAAGGAGAAGAAAGGAGAGAAAGAGAAAGAAGAGAAGAAAAAAGAGGAGAAAATGGAGAAAGCGGTACTTGGTGCCTTCTTGAGCACCGCTTCTCAAGATGCATTTCCTAGCACAGCCTTCTGCCATCTGACTGAGCTAGAATATAACTCCATAAGGGAGGAACTAGGGGAAAACAAAACTCCTACAAGCAGAGGACCATCGGAACCAAACGCCAGCTCAGGATCTCCAAGCACACCTCCTACAACGACGACCAAGCCTTGACGCTTCATCATACGTGGGTTCCAGTTACGCCCAAAAAGGGAAGAAGGTTCGAAGCATGAACTCCATCGCAGAGGAGTCGCAATTTATAAGGAAGCTTCGTGAGCTGGAAAATCGTGCAATCACCCACCGGCAAGCCCCATAAAGATGCCCACGCCTTCCAGAGAAGGAAGTCAATCGCCATGTAGCCACGGCCACGCGCCCAAGAGCCCGACAACCACCTCAAAAGCTCAACCCGCCCACAAGGCCATATAGCCGCAGAGCCGCCTCACCTCGTAGATTAGCCCACGAGCCTCAACAAATTCGCCAAGAGCTTAACTAATTCAAACAAGGCCATATAGCCGCAGAGCCAGTTCAGCTCAGCAGATTAGTCCACCTGAGCCTCAAGAAATGGGCCAAGAGCTTAACCACTCAGAAAGGCCATATAGTCGCAGAGCGCTTCACCAGCAAGATTAGCCCACTGAGCCTCAATAGCTCGCTTTCAAGAGCTCAACCGGCTTTATTAAGGCCATATAGTCGCGAGCGCTTCACCAAGAAGATTAGCCCACGCAGCCTCAAAGAACTCGCTCAAGAGTTCAACCAAGCAGACAAGGCCATATAGCCCGCAAAGCCACCTCCACCAGCAGATTAGCCCACGAAGCCTCAACATTGGGGGCCAGCTGGGCTTTAAAGAGCTCAACCCGGCCGTATTAAAGGCCATAGCCACTGCAGAGCCAGCCCAGCTCGGGCGTGATTAGCCCACTGAGCCTCAGCTAGCCTCGCCAAAATCTCAACCGGCTTCACAAGGCCATATAGCCACAAACCCAGTTTAGCTTAGGTAGATTAGCCCACGGAGCCTCAGTAGCTCAGTTTCGAAGAGCTCAACCGCTCAACTAAGGCCTCAGGGAGTCTAAGAGCCGCCTTACATCCAGCAGATTAGCCCCTGAGCCCTTTAAGCTCCGCTAAGAGCTGATCGCTTCATACAAGGCCATATAGTCGCAGATTCAGCCTGTACCAGCAGATTAGCCCATTGCATTCCTCAAAGAGCTCACAGCCTAACTCGCTCAAAAGGCCATATAACCGCAGAGTCGGGCTCAACTTAGGGCGTGACTAGCCCACTGAGACCCAACAGCCTCGCTTCAAGAGCCCAACTACTGCATACAAGGCCATATAGTCAGCAGAGCCAGCTCAAATTTAGGCAAGATTAGCCCATGGAGCCTCAATGTACCGTATTTCAAGAGCTTGACTGCTTAGGAAAGGCCATATAGCCGCAGAGCTAGTTCAGCTCAGGAAGATTAGCCCACAGAGCCTCGCCAGCCGCCAAGAGTTTAACCGGCTCGTAGCGCCATAGTCACTATCCAGTCGCCTCGTAGAGCAAAGATATGATGTAGTTAAGGAAAAAGCGAGGATAGGAAAATTGGCTGGTCTACGGAGTTTCCAAAGCCTAGGAACACATTACATATATCCGTGGTTCTGAGTCTACTAAAAAAAAAAAAAAAAAAAAAACAAGCAAAATTGCATAAGGAAGCTTAAACGTCAGGCGCGGGATTAAGAGCAAAAGGCGAAGAAGGGGAGCGGGCCTCACCGGTGGCTGCCTCCGCAGCGCCGGCGAAAAAGGACTCTCTCGCCTCCTCGTCACGGGGAATATCAGTTAAGGTCTGCCCAGGTATTAGCAACCCTCCTCGAAAGCAAGGCATCCGGCCCACCGAGTGCGCTCATCCTCAAACTCGCTTATCGCCTCCGTCCTCCGAACGATCGTTTCGCTCCATCCCCAACGCAATCATCGCCGTCAATATCTCACTGGGGTCAATGCTTCACCTCACAATGATCTTCATCTGATATGCTCTTCACACTTTCCACAATCAACTCTATTCTTCAGATGATCATTCCATCAACAGGTTTCCAGTTCCAAAGCCCAGTCTGATCTCCGCCACCAAAGATCACTTAAAAACGAAACATCCCACTGGTTTCGCTCCTTAGCAACCTAAGCCATCTCGAGCCTTCTCTTCCTTACCCTTGGCCCACACTCGCGCCATCGAGGTATGCCTTAGATCGGACTTGAGCTTCACGGCTTCCACTGTCATATTTTGCATCCGAGCTTGCGTCACCGCCGAGGTAAGAGAAGCCACCCCTCGCGGTAAGCTCGCGCTGACATGACCCCCTGCCCGCCCGGGCCCTTGCCAAACTCTTCAGATGGGTAGCCACCCAACATAAAGTCAACACGCAACTAAAAACCAAGATAAAGGCAGACACAAAAGACACGGAACTTCACGGAGGCGACTCTCAGAGACAGAGCCAAAGCCTTCTCAACAGGCAAGGCACCCGACCTCTTGAGATCGTAACTCGAGGATGGACGATCGCACCGCCGAAGAAGCTCAACATCGAGAGCAAGGACCCCGTTTCATCACCCGCTTCCTCCCTAAGTCTTTCATCAAGGAGGAGGCTCAACGCCTACTCAGAGGACTCCAACCGAGATGGGCATAACCTCCAACGGAGGCTCGCAGCCTCCCCCCCGAGGAATCTGGCCTCGCAGCAGGCGCAGCCAGGCCACGAACCCCGCGCCCGAACCCGCCCTGAGGTGGCAATCACGCCCCCGCACCGGATACGGGCGAGGGTGATGGCAGGCGTCCCCAACCTCGGGGCTTTACCCCAAGCCGGATGGCCCCTCTCAAGGGAGTCCAGAGGTTTCCGCTTCACACTCCGAGACCTCCGGACAAATACACTCCACTGGAAGCTCGAAGCCTCCCTTAGTGGGCTTGGACAAATCGTGAGGCCCACTCGGAGAACTTCATAATCTGATGGAGGTGAAGGTTCAAAGTAGCAGGTCTGAAGACTTCAAACCTCAAGATCCCGGAATATCCGACCGATGAGCTCAAAGTAAGCCGCTGCTGGAAGACATTTGGCTAACTTTCGCTTTACAACCCTTGCCTTCAGTTAAGATCAAGGCGACACCAAGAGCACACAGCCAATGCAAAGTTAGGGATACCCTATAATTTATGAAAACTAGACCAGACTAAAGCAAAGTAAAGCTCACGTAGATTCTTGAGAGTGGTCCAGACAGCCGAAACGCCCAATGTGTCTTCCTTGTCAATGGGATCGTACTCCCAATTGTGGCCAACAAAAAAGTTGCGTTCCTTCCAAATTTTGTGGGAAGACGGGAGATCCGAGATGATCAACGGAGTGCTGGAATGCTTAGATAAATAAAGAAAGCCCTCAACGGCTTCCTTTACACTAAAGAGGTCCAGGAACAGAGCTATACTGGGAACACCCAAGCCCTTATCCCTAAAGATTGTAACCAATGTACCCCAATCATAACAATTCTAGAAATCACAAAGTTGAGAGGGGCGTGGGGTCGAATGTTGCAAGACCCTTTTTATAAAGGGATGCAAAGGAAAATGGAGGCCATTCTCAAAGGCCACCTCAAAGAAGCACACCATCTTGGGCACTTGAACAACGTAGGAGGTCAATACGTCGGGAGACCAAACCTCGACACCAAACGGGGGCCTATATCGTCTCGCGAAGATTTCCCCATATAAAGGCTCAACCCTGCAGACCCACCTCCGTAGCGTCCCGCACGGTCGACTTCAGATATTCTAACCCCATTGTGGTATTTAATTCAATTTTATCCTGCTCTACCCGCGGGGAAAGGAGGTTCCCCTGGGCATTCGAAGAGCAAACTAATTTTACTAAGCGATCTGGATCACCACCCGTCCGCTCTGAACCAGATACCACAGAGGAATCACCCATTATACGCAAAGAAGAAGAAAGACTCGGACCCATGGGAATACCCGAAGTTGGACCGAAACCTAACCAAGCTAGCCCTAATCTATGCCATACCACTCAAAAGGCAAAAAGGAGAAAGACGACTTGGCCCCAGGAATATAACGGAAGGGACGCACTCCCATGTGGTATTACAAAAACACCAAAAGAGATTCTAAACAAAGGGTCATACGAGTTTTAAGAAAAAAGAAGCCTGAACTCGTAGAGAAGGAAAAAGCTTCAATAGCAGGGGAACACAATGCAAACTGTTAGAGGATGTTCTCGAAATAAACTGAAAGAATTAAAGGAAATAAGCGGGAAATTCGAAAAATCATTAGTACCACAGGACATTTGACGGCGACAAAGCCCTAACCTAACTAGCCCTGAGCGAACACGTGGAAGTCGCACCCGATTCGAGAAACGATATAGCCCTTGCCCACACTCGCTGTAACCAAGGGATGGGGGGCAACTGATCAGGTTTAAAAAATAGGTGCGCAGGCCCACTTCCCAAGCCCAAGAAGTAGGATTAAAAGAAGATTTATAAGGTGCCTAGTAAACGCCCGGCCTCGATTAATGTGCCCAAAACGGGAGCCCAGTTCATCCACCCCAAGGGCCGATAACACAGACAACCTAAAGAGCTCATATCCTGTAAATCAAATCAAATCTCACCAATAAGGGAAATAGGATAATTCTCAATAACCGGCTTCAATTATCCCTTATTAACTGACAAATAATAAGGAAAAAATTCCCATCCAATAAGAGAGAATCCTTATCACCATCCAATTGAGAAAAACATCTACTATAAATACCAGGTCACCCCATCGGTGAAAGGTACGCAGACATGGTGAGTCGCATCTCATTTCATGGCATGACATGTAGGATTCCATATAGAATTGGCATGTTCTTGTTGAAATGTGATTGTGAAATGTTGAGTGAACATTGCATGTACACTTAGGTGGGGAGTAGCCCTTGTAGGAGGTATTCTCTACTAGGCATGGCTCACCCTTCATGTGACAACCCTGTGTACAGGTTGACACCAAGTGATTCGTGCCTTCGTACAAGGTCGATTGTGAAGAAGGTCGACATGTGGCCTTGATAAACTTTTGTAAAAAGTGTTTGGGACAAACTAGTTCTAGCAAGTATTTTGTATAAAAGAATTGTAATTAAATTCTTTTGGACTATTGTCAATATAGTCGGGTATGTAATTATGGTAAAAGGGTCGTGGATCGAGACTCTTACTGGATCAGATGAAGTGCATTATTCTCATATTTTTAATTTAAAAATGAATGAATGGGTCCCGGTGAATGGACGTATCGAGGTGGTGCCGAGTAACTCGGTGTCCACGAGTAAATGGTACCGGTCCGGTACCAAGGCTTAGGTGCGAAATTACCTAAGGTAGAAATTCCGCAGGTTGACGACTAGTCAACAAGACCCCCGGATTTTGGGGTGTCACACTGCTTGCAGTCATTCTAGCAAACTGGCTATGCTCGTTTCTCTATCACAAAAGGAATCTTATAGGAAAACAATCTTCTCCCCAAAGAGAGTCAGAACTCTCTTTAAAAGGACCTCAACCACACGAAAGACTTGAATGACTTCCAACTTGTTCCGGCTAATGGAAGAGAAGAAAAAAAAACTCATAAATGGACAGCCACAATCTCCTAAAAGCACGCACTTTTTCTCTGAGGGTGCCTTGAGACTTCGACGACATTTGATGCCCAAGATACAACGGTCTTATTTGATTGACAACAACAACACCCTGCTTGTAGTCACTCCGATGAACTGGCTATGTTCGTTTCTCTATCACATAAGGAATCTTACTGGAAAACAATCTTCTCCCCAAAGAAAGTCATAACTCTTTTTAAAAGGACCTTCGAAAAACGGAAGACTTGAATGGCTTCCAACTGGTTCCAATAAATCTCAAATAGTAATTTCATTTAAATGTAAAAGGAAAAATTCCAACAATTGGAAAGTATTTAAAAAAGAAAAAAAAATGTTAAAAAAATAACTTTCTAATATTTGATTGTTTTATGAAAATTTTAAATGAAAATAAAATATAAATAAAATCACTGAAAAACTTACGTATTTTAAAAAAAAATAAATTTATTGATTAAGGGTAGCAATACATTCAAAAAAACACATAATTAAAAGTGTTAAAACCTTTAGATGATGACACAATGCTCAGATTAAAGGAAAAAGAAACAATTCAAGGCCTACACAATCGGTAATCCAAAAATGCATAAGCGGGGTTAATAGGATTTGATATGATGACTCTATCAGATCGAAACTTTGTCATTTGAAACGCAAACAAAAAAACTTACGAAGAAGCCAATTGTTAATGACAAATTTGCAAGTCTCAAAAATTAACAACAAAATACATCGGTGCAGGTCAACGACAACAACAAGAAAAAGCAAAGGAAAACGAAAGAAAACCTAGATCGGTATAAAAGAAACCACTTAATTGAAGAAGAAAATTCAGATATATGGAAGAACATAGGAATGGGTGATTTCAGACCAAGAATGACAAAAAGTCACCCCTCATTTCGAACAAATAAGGACTTGATAAAGATGATAGAATGAGAGGCGGTTAGGATTTGCACAGAGAAAAAGCGTAAAGAAATTATATAATATTTTATATTAATAAGGTAAAATAAATAAACGGATTTGAAGTAGTACTAGAAATAATACATTAAATTCAGCTTAATTCGTATTTTCCTTTTTCTTTTTTTTTCTCCTTTATTATTATATTTTTTCTTATATTTTCTCTCAAATTTATTTTCTTGAACGAAATGTAGCCTAAAATGTTGGTACTTTGCCTTCAAAAACACGAACACACAAGCAATCCCATGGCCATCGCCATCGGTTCTCCCATGGGTTCCTCCATCTTCTACGGCACAAACTGCAACATTCCTTCAGTTTGACTTCCTGTTCTCTTCTTTGTCCTCATGGAATTCCAACCGTGTGATAGAAATCACTGGGTTCGATTTGGTGTAACATCATGGATTTTATAGGAATTTTAATGAAGGGTCCGAGACCCATTCCTGATCTTATAAAGGTATGGACATGTTCTGTTTTGGATGCTTACAAATATATGTACTATTTTTTTTTAAGTTATATATGATGTGCTTTTTAGGATTTGAAGTATTGAAAGTATTATGGATATTTTAAGGTTTGTTTTTATCATATATTTCTTGTTGCCGATTCCCATTCTTTCTTTTAACAAAAGAAAATGAATTCATAAGAAAACTAATTAAGACAAGAAACAGGAAGTTGGAACAGAGCACAAAGCATATGTCTATGTTATTGTTTTCAACCATTCGACAAACTTCCTGAAATTGTTGTAAGAAGCGCCGCCTTCTTTAACACTATCAATGGCCTTTTCCTTGAGATTTAGAGCCCTTGATCTGAAGGTTTTGTCACCAACAAGCTGCCCCACCTTATCTTTAATCTCTTCTCTTGTCAAGATCCCATTCTCGTCTGGGTCGAACCCCAGTCCAACCTTCCAAACATCACAAATATAGGTCCCATTCATGAACTGATCTGCAAAGTAAGGCCAGCACAAGAAAGGGACCCCATTACTCACACCTTCTACAGTAGAGTTCCAACCACAATGACTCACAAAACAAGCCACAGAAGGATGTCCCAAAACCTTCCTTTGAGGTGCCCACCCTACTATCCGCCCTCTGTTGCCCACCCTCTCTTGAAATCCTTCTGGGTATGATTCATTTTTCTCATCACCACTACTATCAGGTCTCACCACCCACAGGAATGGCATGTTTGAGAGTTCCAGTCCTAATGCCAATTCCTGGAACTGGGTCTGGTTAAAAATTGTGCGGCTACCAAATGCGGCATATATTACTGAGCAGGGTGGCTGTTGATTGAGCCATTCCAGACAATCCTGGTCTTCCGGCCAGAAGCTTCCGGCCGAATTTCCATGCCAATTGCTCGCCGGGAGTGGTCCTATAGGCATGAGCTTAGGGATCAAAGCAAATGCTGCTGGCTCAAAATCATAAGCCGAATTGCAGAAAAACCAATCAGCCTTTTCTTCAGCCTCTCTGCTTCTAAGCCCAATTTCAAAAGTAGTTCTTTTTCCGGTTTCATTCTCCAACCGAACCCATGGAAAGTTTTCAGTGTTGATGGCAGGAGCTGTTGGTGACAACTGAATCATCTGGTGCTCTGTTGGAGTTCCTGCAATGAACAGCAAGACAAAAATTGAACATGAATTAGTAAAATTTATATATATATATATATATATACGATTGTAAATGTGTTTCAGAACATGAATCCAGAAAATCAGTGAGAGGTCTCACCATCGCAATCTATGACCCCACCGCGAATCAGCTTAGAAGGCTGAGTTCCAAGGCCAACCATAGCGCTGGATCCAGGAAAGCAACACAACCAGCGGAATTTATCTTGCTGCAATTTCGGGCCCCAACATATGCCCTGATCAACAACAATACAAGCAATCCCATCGCCATCAGTTGTGATGATTTGTTCCATGAAATCCTCCACATTCTGCAGAATAAACGGCCAGATTACTCCAGTCTTATTCTTGTCCTGATGGAACTCCTCCCCTGGGATAGAAACCAGGTGAAGTTGATCCCCTGTGCTTTTTTGACTCTTTTTGGAAGCATTCATGACTCGGTTATGAGTCGACTGTGTGTTGAGAAATGTAACTCTACAACCATGTTCGACCAAGCGTAGAGAGAATTCCATAAGGGGATTTACATGGCCCTGGACTGGCCATGGTATAACAACCACATGTGGGTTACCCATATATCTTTCCCTTCGCTCTCTTACAGATAATGTGATATCAGCAGGCAGTATTTATACACAAACATGCCATCCTCTCAGTCGTTTTTTATTTCATTTATTATTCTATATTTTTTGGTTCTTTTGTCCATTGGTCTGAGTATCTTTTTCTTGCAAATAATAATACTTCATTTCCGAGTCCAGCTCGATCCCTTTATCCCTAGTCAAACATTCATTTACTGGGCAACACTTCACCTATTTTATACTTTTCTTTGGTCACTTCTCAAGTCTTGGGCTATTACTTGGTTTCAGTGAATATTTCAGTTTTCATTACTTTGGTAAATTATCTTGCATGAAGTGTATAAAGCAATGCTAAATTCCAATGGCCTGTTTGGTTATAGTTTTTTAATACTAATTTTTGTTCTGAATAATAAGGAAACCCCAAAGATCACATTTGGTTCACATTTCTTTTATTCTAAAAAATATGAAGTGATACAAAAACACTAAATTTAAAATAAGCATTAGCTTCCAAAGAACATTGCTGTAAACTATCCTTAACAACAAGCTCAAAAACATTTAGTCAAACATGCCCTATATTTGATAAGGTACACAATCCACGACAAGCCATTAATATATTACAAACTCGGGCTTTTAAACTTTTTTTGGCCTAATGATCAACGTTTCCTAACATTTGTTTCAGAAGCCTGCAGACGTTCTACCATCATCAAGAGAATAGGTGGCCTAATAAACTTAATAAACTTTTTTGGGTTAAACTTAATAAACTTGGTAATATAGGATTATCAATAATTACGAGGCTTATGGTTTTGCATTCCATGCACCTCTACTGCTTGGGGTTGAGCCAATGAGCAAGAAACCTAGTAGTAAAGGAAGGTTAAATGACCTTGAGAAAGGCTTTAATTGCAATAGATAAGAGTCGCCTTGGAGAACATGTATACTAGATAATGGAATAGAACCACAACATTACATAGTAGGGTTGTCCAACAACACCAACACCCTAACCTCTTTGCGCCCTTTTGAACATTCTTACATCTCGAGCAATACGCTACATTTAGTAATAGTTTAACTAATTTTTAGTCCCACTTAGCCATCACGATTTCCGCTTTGAATATTAAAGAAGTATTGTAATTTTTTGGTACTTAGCATACTACGCATTAAGGTTTTCCTCAGGACTTAAGATCCGTACCTTGAGTACACTATATTACTTGATGAGCTTATACTTGCGCAATTAGGCCATTTACACTCTTTATTGCACATCCACAAGAAAATACAATCAATACAACTTCTATTAAGTTTTTGAAGGCCAAGGTTTCGAGGAAAATCGGTGTTTTATGCTAATATCAATATTAAGTGCTTCTTTAGTACTTAAAACATTTTTTTTTATGTATATTTTGTGTGGTTTTTGAGTTTTTGATACTTTTTGTTTTCTTTTTGCCTAAATTTTTAGGTTAAAATCACAATGGATCCAATCAATGAGTTGACAAATGCATTAGCTCACCTTGAGCAACAACTAAGAATGTGGCAATTGTCCAATGAGCATCAAAGAAGAGTGACAACTCAAATGAGGAGTCAAGTGTGGCAACCATATGCATCAATGGATTATGCTCAATATGGAGGTACCCTATACATGAGCAATCATAATTTTAGATGGAACCACCACCCAAACACCTCATGGAATATAAGCTACACTACTCTGCACACTCCACAAGTCCAAAGAACAAGCCTAGACGAAAAAATGGCTGAATTAGCAAGCATGCATGAAGAATTAGTCATGAAAAATGTTGAACGTTCAAGGCCAAGGGTTGAAATGGACTACTCTCAAGTTGGGTTGCCTACGTTTCTTGATCAGAATGAGGAAAGTCAACCTCCACATGAGAGAATGACTAAGTTCGAGGCAACCATGGCTAAATTAGAAAGAGTTCATGTTGAATGTGCAAGATCTAAAAATCAATTCATGGAATTGATAAGGACTAATGTTCAAATTCAGCCTACGCTATTTAAAAGCGTGAAAGAAGAGATAGCTTTGATGGCTACTTCTTGTACTCAACTTACATTCGAAAGAACAACCCTGCCAAGAGGAGAGTATGAGTATACAAGAGCTAGTAGCCAAATACATGAAGGAACAAGAGAACATGGCTGAAATGTCCTTCGAAGGACAACATGAGGGTTTTCCATCAACTCTTAAAGTGAATAAGGAAGAAGAAAGCTTGAGCTACAATGAAGAAATCACCTCAAGAGATAATGAAGAACTTTAGAAGTTTCAAAATGTGGAGAATGATGCACAAATTTTAGAAACCTTAGTTATGAATGAAGAAGAGTCAACCCTCTTCTAACTACACATGAAAAGACAAATGATGAAGCGAAGATCATACGGAGATGACTTTTTGGGTTCCAATGGCTGAGGAAGTGAAAATAAGAAAGAAACCCCAATCCTTGCTGTGGATGAGTACATCATTCACTTGAACAATGAATTGAGAGGAATCATTGTAAAGAAAAAAATGAAAAAAATAGAAAAAAATAATAATAATGATCTTGGAAAACTATGTGTTCAAGTTGCTAATTGAACACAATTATTGCCTCTTAGAGAATGATGGAGGTAAGAATCACCAACATATCCATAGTTAGTAGAGTCTACCGGACTAAAACGGAGCAGCTTCTCGGGGAGGCGTACCAAGTTCAAAAGTTTCATTTTCTTTTCCTTTTATATTTTAGTTACTTTTGAGTTTGTTTTTGAATAAATTTTCTCACTTGCTCTTGTGTTTCTAGTGTTGTTTTTTGAGTTTTTGAGTTCAAAGTTGGCTTTTGGGAGGTGAGAATCTTGAAAAGTGGAAGCTTAGGGAGTATCTTGAGGTTCAAAGAACAAAATTGAACAAAGAAATCAGTTTCAGCATCCTCCCTCATTCCATTCCATACATGCTTCCTATTTTCAAGCCTCCTCTCATTTGGAACTAAAGTCTAATCCCCCTTAACACCTTTGCCTCCAAAGCGAGCCATATTCATTGGAGCAACTTCCGGAGACATGATCAACCTCAGGGGAGTACTTAGTATCCATTCTTGCTTTCGTTTCGCATTGAGTACAATGTTCATTTTAAGTTTGAGGTGATTTAAAAAAAAAAACAATATTTCTAACAAATTCAACTTTTGTACTTTACTTGTTTTAGTTATTTCTTTTCGCTTGTTTGGTTGTTATTTGTATGTGCTTTCTTCTTCTTTTGGTTTCCGTTTCTGTCTCATACGAAGGGAGTTTGATGCCTGGCTGCCAAGCAGGCGTCATTTTGAACCAAACTATTCACAAAGGCCAAGTGTAAAGAGAAATTGGACCCTTAGGTTTTTAAATGATTTGAAATCGTGGTGTTTGCTGGTATGAGGAGATTCTAGCTTAGTCACCTTCTCAGGCTTCAAGAAGCTATTTCTCAAGGAATCTATCACACACACACATTTTTGGTCTCCCTTGTATACCTTGGTCCCGGACCCTTTGTCTTGAATTCAACTAACCTTGGGGGATTCTAGCCACCTAAGTGATGGTGGGAGACACCTAATCAAGAGTACTGCTACTCCACCCCAACTAAAAAGAAAAACAAAACAAAAGAAAAAAGTGATAAAGAAAGATAAAAAGCAAAAGAAAAGAAAAATGTCAAAAATAAGTTTCTGAATAAGAATAAGCGGAATCATCCAATCGAAATCTCGTGCACAGTCTGAGGGGCCTTTCAAATCCTAATGCCCTGAGCCAACTGGCCGGGAGTCATTGACTTCACTAGCCGCTACATGGGACAGAAGATGGATCCTTCCCACAACTTAGGGCCTTTGAGTTTGGTTGAGTGTTCGGGGTGAATTTTGAAGGAAATTTAATGCTTAGTGCCCTTAACCAACTAGTAGGGAGTCACCAATGGATCCCCGCTACAGGAACACTCATCTAAAACTTCTTAGAACTAGTTTTCATTCCTTTTTTAGGTATTTTGGTATGAATAAAAAGGATGTGGTGCATTCTATCCTTTCTGGTTAGCTTCTTCCAAATAGGTGAGTTGAGCTTAAGTTTGGGGTACTAGGACCTTGATATACAATTATAGATCATGTTATCACCTATACTTAAATTCCTTGGGAAAGATCATTAAGGACTGGGGGCTGATTTGTTTTGCTCACCATGCTTTGCTTTGCCATGTTCCTTAGAGAGTTTAAAAGTTTAAGGATCCTAAATATTTGTTGAAAATGCTAATATTGCTAAATTGTGTTCATAGTGATTCTTCCACTTGGTATCATGTTGTCATATACCTATCCTGTTTGTTACTTGTGTCATTTTCAATTTTTTGTTTTATTTGAGTTTACCGCTTGGGGACATGTACTCATTAGTGCGATGAGTTTACTCTATACTCATTTTATCCCTATGTTTTACTTATAATTTTAGTAGTTTTATTATATAAAATAAAGGATCTAATGCTGTAAATGTTAAATTTGTGGATTAGGCTTGGATCATGAGCCAATATGGAGCAAAAAAACAGTGGATAAAGACTAAAAATCAAGAACCGCACATGTAAAGTAAAAGAGGGGCTAATGTGTTTGATGTTTAAAGCTGCACAATGATCCCCAATGGCTAGAATATTGATATGGATTGATAGGAGGCTTCTCATGCTTTCCAAAGAGACCTTATTCACTCTATTTGGACTTCAAATGATCAAGTTATGACTCTTTGTAGTTGAAGGAAGAAGAGAAGAGAGCTCAAAAGTGACCAGTTGAAGCATTTTGTACATTCAGTATTTATACGATTCTAAAGTGTTTTCCTGGACATATCTAGATTCTACACTTGCCAGCCTTTCCAACGGTACCAAGAACACCTAAATCGGGAATTCGATGACAAAGTTATGGCCTAATGGTTGGTACAAAACAGAGCCGCGAAGAACGTCGCAACGCAGAGGTAAACAGAGTATCCTGACGCCGCGCGACGCCGCTTTCAACGACGTTGCGATGTTCGGGGTTGGTTTTGGGTCGATTTTTAGCCCATTTTGAGGCCATAATTGTGGGTTTTAAAGCTCAAACCCGAAGGAGACAGGGGAGAACATTTTTGGTAGGTTTGGAAGGGGGGAAACACCCTATGGCATGGTTCTCTTTGGGGAAGAAGATGGATTGAAGAAGATGAAGATTCAAGAGGAGATTTGGGCTTCATTCATCACATTAGGCTATTTCTTCTCCCTTTTCATGTTTTCTCTTATTTGTATGGTTGTATCTTTCCCATTAATGGACTGATTCTTCGCTTAGGTTTCTCGTTGTATTTTGGACATGGATATTATATCTAATGGTTGATTTTCCTATTTTTATTGTCTTTTTGTGATTGTATATCTATTAATTCATTCTTGGTTGATATTTACATATTGATTTCCAGCCAATCTCAATATGGAGAGTGGTTTCTCAAGTGATCCGAAAGGAGTGAGAAATTAGACATAGATGAGTTAACCTAATAAATTTGATAATATAGGATTATCAATAATTAGAAGGCTTGGTAGTTCTTTGATTTTAATGCAACTTTAACACTAGGGTTGAGCTAAGAAGCAAGAAACCAAGTGATAAATGGTAAGTTATTTGACCTTGAGAAAGGCTTTAATTACATTAGATAAGAACTACCTTGGATAGCATTTTCATGAGACAATAGAGTGGAATATTGATTCAGATATAATAGAAATTATTCAATTGCACAAAATATGAAATATATTATCTCGTGTCCCATAGTTGCACAAATGGTTAGTCTATTAAGTTTTCTTTTAGCTTTTAGTTTTAATTTCTAATTTCTACTTAAACAATCTTTGACTGTTTGAATATTACAGAAGCGTTCTAATTTTGGTACTTAGCATCCCCATTTTCCCAGTGGATCAATATTTGTACTTAGGTACACTTTATTACTTGACAAGCGTATACTTGCGCAAAATAGGCACTCATCACATATTTTATCTCATATTTTTAATACACGTCACAAAATATGCCTATCAGTTGCCAACATGTCTACTTGCAGCCATCTTTATAATACCATTAGAGTCTCTAATAACCCATCCTAAAGCACTTTTGCCTTGAATCTTCAAACCATCAATGTTTAATTTGAATCTACCCTTAATAGGAGGAGTCCAACGTATCCATTTTTCGACTCGTCTAGTGACAATACGCCCTTCTTAAGAAGATAGAAGTACAACAAAAGATCATGTAGATTTTGAAAGATTAAGGTCGCTTTTTCAATGATGAGAAAGGGGTTTGGTTGGATATTCCTAAACAAGACTTGATTTCTATTTGTACAAACATTCCACATTATTATGTCAATTTTCCATTGCATAATTAGACAATTTGTAGTTACTTTTATAGTTTTTTATAAATCATTTCTAACCGGGACAATAAGTCTTCATAAAGAGAGGAGTTAGAGTGATTATCTTGTATGATCCCCGAATTCCTTGAATGAAAGAGCATTCTCTAAAAATATGGTCAATGACTCAATATTCTCGATATTGTGATTGCAGAAGTGACAAACCTTAGGAATTTCTATCCTTCTAGTCATGAAAAACTCACAAGTAGGGAGAGAATTTCTAATAACCAACCAAAGAAAAAACTTAATTTTAGGAAGTAGTTTTAATTTCAAAATCCAGTTCAACATTTTTTATCTAGGGTGACTTGAAACTTTTCTCATTGCCCAAGTTTCTAACTTGAGTAAACGTCCCATCTTGAGAGAAACCTTAACCAAACCTATCCTCTAAGGGAGAGGAAGGAATAGGCACCGCTTTAATATCAGCTACAACATCAGCAAGAATGAGCGTATTAATAGAGTGAAGATTTCCTCTCCTTGTCCTAATCTATAAAATCATGCACTTCGGCATCCCAATTGATAAACTACCTACTATCCTCATCTACAAAGGAACTAAGGGGTAACATATAAACTCAATAATTTGTCCAGAAGCAAACTTTCTTACCATCTCCTATGCACCATCTTAGGCCCGCTCCAACATAGTTTCTATGGTTAATAATTTCTTTCCAACCAATGGAATCTCCTACTTTTTTTGTGATTCTAAAGAAATTATTATTCTTAACATATTTATCTCTCATGACTCTCGCCTAGACGCTACCATTATCTATGAGGATTCTCCATCCTAATTTAGTATTTGAAGCTTTATTGACATATTCATTTCTCCTAATTCATAGGCCACCTTTGAATTTAGGTCTACAAACCTCATCCCAAGCTAACAAAGGAGTCCTTTGGCTTCATTAGATTAAGTGTTGAGATCGAAAAACTTTCTATTTGTTTTATGAAGATCACTTCATTATTCCTTTTGTAAATTTAAACAATTCATCACATGGAGAGGGTGCTTGAAATCAAATTGGCTTTATTAGAACTATTTTACTTGCTCTTGAGAAAAACATACTTTCCAAGACACTAATTTTGAAGTTTATGACCATTTTTGAAATGGTACTTCTTTTTATTCTACCTTGGATCAATGAACAACCAAGGTATTTAACAATATCGTTGGATAGAGGAATATTAAGAGCTTCTCCTATTCTTCCTTTTTAAGCTCCTTGAATATTCTTAGACACTTGAACTGTAAACTTATGAAAATTCACAAGTTGTCCCGATAAAACACAAAAATTATGAAGAATTCTATTAGTGTCATTACAAGCAACGTGAGAAGCTTTAGCAAAAATGACATAATGTGAAACATAAGAAAAGGTTACAGGTCCATTTAGTGAAGTTTAAATGATTATTGGGGTTCTCAAAATGTTTACTTAACTCTCTACCAAGAAACTCAACACATAAAATAAAAATATATGGAAATAAAGGGTCTCCTTGTCTTATATCTCTAGTTGATTGGATTTTACCTTCAAGGCTACCATTTATCGAAACGGAATACGACACTATGGTGATGCATTCCATAACCCAATCAATCCATTTTTGGTGAAAACCTACTTTAATAAATATTACTTTAATGAACTTCCATTCAAACCTATCGTAGGATTTTTTTCATATCAAATTTAACTGCCATGTATCTAGACTTGCCTTTTTTCTTATTAAGAGAATGCACAACTTACATGCATGTCTAATACACCACAAATATTTCTCATAAGATAAGGCAATAATAAGGTGTTGGTGTCATAGCCGAGGCCCCCATGCCGTACGTATTTATTTTGATGCTCTTCCTTAGCAAACGTACCAAACGGTCCATACATTAAAATTACGCATGAATTTGATAACTAGGCCAAATTTTTTTCTTGACAATCACTGCTAAACATCCCCATCAACCAAAAAATTATGTAGATAATTTCTCAACTTTTCAACTTTTTCCCTTATTCTACCACAATCATCTTTCATGTAGATACAAGATGCTTTGTTATCAACATCAATATATGTCATCAATGATCTGTTACAACTTGCAAGTTTGTATCCTCATCAGTCTCTTTGAATAACAGAAACTTGTAGTATCTACAGAGGCATCACTTGTTTGTACGCTTCTGCACGGAGTCTCAATCGTTATTCTGAGGTCACTCATTTTTGCACTACATGAATGGGCAGAAGGACAACTATATGGGTTGACACTTCTAAATCATGGTATGGTGGATTGGTGAATATAAAGATGAAGGTTTTAGAGCAAAGTTCAGAGAACCTGCTAGGAAGCTGTCTCTATCACTATGTTTATTAAAATGAAATGAATAGGGTCACACAACATATTAGGTTTGACAACTGATATATTGGGTTGTGCACGCTTTATTCGATTTGTTTTTTAATATAACAATGTAGTCAAACCGATTATGATCGGTTTTAATTTATTAAAATCTAATTTGAAATATAAAACCGATAAAATCAGTTTGATTCTGTTTAGAGATAATAACTAAATAAAGTAATTTAAACCAATTAGATTTGGCTGGGTTTAAAAGGAAACAGATAAAAAATTAAAATTGTAATCTACTATTTTTTGAAATTTAATATTAAAAATATAAAAAATAAAACTAATATGTTTAATGTTATAAAAAATCATAATTTTCTCTTACTTTTTATTAATAAATTTAAAAATAGTGTTATAAAAAATAATTACCTACAAAATTAAAATTAAAATTAAATGAATTAATTTTTTGAGAGCAAATGAATTAAATTTTATTCTTTGATATATAATTTCATAGAAAATGAAAACATAAATAAATAAATAAAATAAAGTGGTACTTTTGAAGATTTATCGGATCACCCACAACACGATAAAAATTAGGAGAAATTTTTTTAAGTTTTCAATTTTACAAGAACATAGAAAGTTTAAAGACTATAATATAAAAATCTTAACTCATTAGAATTTGAGAGATTCCAAAAACCAAACCTAAAATAGAATAAGGTTTAAATGATAACATTTATTAGGTTCCATTTTTAAAATTAGCAAAATTAAAACCGACAACGAACCATAACTACTTGGTTTTAAATTTTAAAATTGAATGTTAAAAATAATTTAAAATATTTCAAAATCGAGTCGACTTGGTTCGGTTTGATCGATTTTTTTTTATTTAATATATTTTATACACACCTCTACTAAAAATATTAAATATGGTAATGCTAATTAATATATATTAAATGTTATAAATAAATATATTTTTATAGTAAAGTTTAATTTATTTTAATATATTAAAAAATTATGTGTTATAAAAAAATGAAAAAAAATCAAACCAAAAGGAGGGGGTTAAGGGGTTTAGCTGGGGGTGGGGTGGGCTGTCTAATTGTCCCATTTAACCGTCATCATAACACAAAAGGGGTTTAAGTGGGTTATTGGGGTTAGGGATGGCAACAAAGCAGATTTGGGACGGGGTACCCCTGTCCCATTTTCATCTCAAAATATAAGCGTTTCGTGCGATCTCTGGTCGAAGTGGACAAGTTAAGAATGTTCCATTCATTCGTTTTGGAGATTGTATTTGGAAATCCCATCCTTGACCCGTCCTAACCCGTAAACATATATGTTTTTGAGGTAGGGCAGGTTGGTTGGGTTGCAACTTTAAAAAACCCCCCATTAATTTCACTAACTGTAAACCCTTCAACTCTACCTTATTGTCATAAACAAGTCTACTAAAACCCCGAAATTAATTCACTCAATTAAACAAAAACAGAATTATTTATCAAATCAGACATGCAAAACAATAAAGAAGAAAAATAAAATAAAGCATTGTTTTTCAACCAAAAAATCGAAACATTTCTCAACTATTTGTTGGGAATTAAACACAAGACTGAATATTTTCCCTTGTTGATTTAACCTGCTAGGAGTCAATAAAATGCAGCCAAGAAAAATAATATGCCAAGGAGATAATCACAAAAAAAACAGAGAGAGAATTTTTAACGTGGAAAACCTCCCAAAGTGAGAAGAGAGGCCACGGGACCTTTATCGGAATCCACCCCGAATATCACTATAATTTAGATGCAAAACCTAATTCTAAACTAGGTTCAACACCTAGTTTTTCAACACAATCGGAAGATGCACTTCAAGGTCCAAAAACAATGAAATCATCTAAATATAGTGAATAAAAATAATAGGCATATCTAGCCTCAAATCCAAGGCAGTTGATGAAGATCTCACTCGTCCTGCGAATCGTCGAGAATAAGAAACCTTTGTAAATATACCCCAAAAGCAGTTAATAATTTGCCTCTTTTAACTGCAAAAGCTGGATTATACGTAGTCTTTTAACGCAAGAGCGCAAAAAAACTGCTGCTGTCTTTTATTTTTCTTTGCACACGAATCACCCGCTGCTACTCTACTATTTCTGCCTCCTCAGGTTTTATTATAACACTGTAGCCTAATATGGAGCTTAAGAAAAAAATAACAAATGGGCGCCAAGTAGTTTATTTTGGACCCACACTACAATCTCCCCCTCCGGTAACGCAGGGAGATTACGCTCTAACATCTCGAGTTAAGTCCATCTTGGTGACGGCCTGGCTTGACTCTCTCTGGTAACAACTTTTGTCATCATATCGAAGGATTAAAATGCGTAATAGAATCTTCTTAAGCTTCATAAGCTCTTTCCAATGACATCTCGTAACCAATGATATCTCACATCAATGTGCTTTGTCACGGGAGGCCAGTGATATTCTTGCTCAAGTCCATAGCACTCTGACTATCACAAAACACAACATACTCATCTTGCATCAAACCCAACTCTTGGACAAATCTCTTCATCCATAACATCTCTTTTGCTGCTTCAGTTGCTGCTATATAATGCGCCTCGATGTAGTAAGACAAGCGACACATACGCTAACCCAGGCGCCATGAAGCGGCTCCCGGCCAAAGTGAATAAAAACCAGTCTGACTTTCTACCGTAAGATTTTTGCCATATCGGCGCTCTGTAAACCTTCTAACATTGGTTTTGAACCCCGAAACTCAAACACAATTTTGAAGGTACCCTCGAAATATTGAATCCATTTCTTTGCTGTCCTTTCTGGATTTGAGAGAAATCTACTCCTTTGTACTAACGATATGATATCAGGCCTTTATGCAAACCATAACTACATAAGACTCCTTTGCTAAGGAGTAGGAATGAGGCCATCTTTTCCTTTTCATACGTTGTAGTAGAGGCATAAACTACACTAAGCTTAAAGTGATTAGCTAAGTGTGCTTTATGAGGCTTAGCATCTTTCATGAACATTTTTCAGCTGCATTCAACATACTTTCTGTGTGATACAACTTCTTTGCCTTTCTATCTCTGAGTAATTCGCATACCCAACATTTGTTTTTCACGGGCCCTAAGTCCTTCGCGTGAGACTTGAACAACCTTTCTTTCAACTTGCCAATCAATTTTGAATCATTCCCGCTATTAACATATCATCAACTAAAGTAAAGAATAATGAGTTACATATAGCTTCTGAAATAAACCTGATGATCTGCCTTTGTCGTCTTATCTTTCGTGGCTCGCCATAAAGAATCAAACTTCTTGTACCATTTGCCTTAGGCGCTTGCTTGACACATAAAGACTTTTCTTTGTTTGCAAACCATGTGCTCCTTACCTTTACTTCAAACCCCTCGGGTTGTGACATGTAAATTTCTTAATTCGAATCACCATGAAAGAAGCCGGTCTTCACATCTTCATTCATACTTTCGAGGGTTTAAACTAGCAGTCAAACTCAAAACAACTCTGATAGAAGACATTTTTCACAAGCTGGAAGATAATATCTCATCAAGTCAATACCCTTTTTGCAAAACCTTTTTACTACCAAACGAGCTTTATACTTCAACGAATTTTCCATCAGCTATCTTTCTTGACTTGAACACCCATTTGTTCCTTAATGCCTTTACGCCCTTTGGAAGTTCCACCAACTCATAGTGTAATTCTTTAACAAGAATGCATTTCTTCTGCATAGCTTTCATCGGCTTACCTTATACGCATGATGCGTACTTCTTGAAAATTCTCTGGCTCCCTCATAATTAATCAACACATACTTTGAAGAAGGATCTTGGATGATGGGCTGACTCTCCTGTCAGTGCTTGAATTTGAGGTTACGGCTGGCTTGTTGAGGAGGCGCTCCCCCTGCTCCAACGGCTTGATCACTCTCACGGCATCCCATCATCAACCACTTGTCTCTGGTGCTTCATCACGAGTCATCCTACATCTATAGTAATTTTGCAAAGGAAAATGAATAAGCTGTAGGATCGATAACACCATCAACGTGAAGCTAACCTTTTCAGTCTTCTCACAATGCGAAATAGTCGATCTTGTAAAATATCACATCTCTGCTTCTAAAAAATCTTCTTTTCAACTGGATCCCATAATGTACCCAAACTCTTCATTTATGGCAGCCAAAGGATACATGGAAAAGCTTTGTCATCAGCTTGACCTCTGCTCTTTAGGAGACTGTGCAAAAGCCTTGCGCCCCAAAAAACCTTAAGATGATTGTAAACAACATCTTTCTGTCCATACTTCTACGGAATGTCAAACTCCAAAGGAACAGGGAGACCTATTTATCAAGTAACAAGCGATGCAGATAATATTTTCCCTTGTTGATTTAACTGTTAAAGTCAGCCATGTGCAGCCCGAGAAAAATAATATGCCAAGGGAGATAATCACAAAAAAGCGGTACAACGTGGAAAACCTCCCCCGAAGTGAGAAGAGGAAAAACCCACGGGATACTATGGATCCACCCAAAATCTCATATATAATAATTCAGATTATAAAAATAATTACAAAACTGAGTTCAACATAGTTGTACGTCAGACCAGATAAAATAATAATCATCAATATAATTGAATAAAATAACCAGTATCAGCTAAATCAGATTTTGATAAAATCACTTGAAAAATGTCCTCTGAATCGTCCCGAATAAGAAAACATTTACGTAAAGTATGCAACAGTTATCTGATTTGCATCTTCTGGCACAAAAATGGATTATCGTAGTCTTTTTATAGCGCAAGAGCGCAAAAAAAAGCTGGCGATGTCTTTTATTTTCTTTGCACACGAATCTTGTTGCTACTCTACGATTTCTGCCTCCTCAGGTTTTATTATAACACACCTTAGCCACAATGTGGGCTTAAGAAAATAACAAATGGGTGCTTAGTAGTTTGAAATTTGGACCCACATACTATCTTGAAATGAAATACAAATGATGAACAACTTGTGAAATCAAAATATATTGGTGATTTAATACTCTTTTAATAGATGAGATTGAGGAAACAAAATTAACAAAAAATCTCAAAAAATCTTTCCTTTGATATTTCGCAGCCCAGGCACAGCTATTACGTTTTGGTCATCGATCACCCTCAGTGTGAGATGACCTGAGGTAATTGGGACACAAAAGCTTCCTAGAAGCAACTAGTCTTCCATCTTCACATAAAAAGAGGTATAAAAAATATAGAGAGAAAAGGAAATCAAACAAAAGGCCACGTTTGAAATATGTCTTAGCGAGGAGGAAACGGAGAGATGCGTGAAAACCTAGAGAATATAAGGGGAAGGACTTGTCGCCCAAGAGGGAGCGAGGAGGAGATTGTGGTGGAAATCCTAGAATGGAAGGATTAAGGGAAAAGAAATTTATATAAGAATGGTATTTTAGTATTTAATATAGGCGGGGCGAGGTGAGGCAAATGATTGGAAACTCGATTCCAACCCAAATCCGATCCAAGTTTTAAAATTTAATCTCAAACCCGTCCCGAACTCGATTAGTGTTTACCCATACCCATCGCAATAGGGACGAGGCAAGTAACACAATTGACCCACGAAATTGTCATTCCTAACGAGGGTAAATGCGAGGGGCCTCTTTAAACAAAAATAAATAAATAATCTAGAGTGCAAATGGAATATTTGGTCAAACACAAGGGGTTTTCTACACCTTTAGTCATTAGAATACCTATGACTCTAGTTTTGACGACCATAATTGGAATGGGGTAAGTTGTACCTCACGTGGAGTCCGATGAATGACTCAATTCGGTAGAGACCAGCTTAGTACGTGGCCCGCTGGGTCGAGACATGAGACCCATCTCATTCGCCTCGGTAGCCAGAGCGAATAAGGTCAGGAGCTTGATTAGACAAATCGCCTCAGGCATATGAGAAGAACACGTTTCCTCATCCACCTCGACAAAATCTATACCACAATTTATATGTAACGTAGGCGTTACGCCACAAATTTAAAACCACTCATAATTGTATACCTCATAACCATAAGTTCCTATATAGCCCATGGGCTTGGATTAGGGAGGGATGAGAATTTATTTTTAGTAGTATTCACTAGAGAAACAATATAAATTATTTTTGGAAAGAACCTTGAGTCCTTTCCATTGGCACCATATGTGGGAAACGAAAAACCCCACACTTCTCTAAGTTGCTGCAAGAATGATCAGAAGTTGACTTTCGACCTATTCAATGGGAGAAATTCCCCCTTCCAGTTCTGAACCTACATTAGAACAGCGATTGTTATCGCTCGAATGAATGTTGAAAGATCACTAGAAGTCTCACCAGTAATAGTTGGTAGCTTTCTTAGTAGCGATACGCCTTACTAAAATGCCACTTTGTGGAACGTTGCCACCGCTCCTCGCCCTTCTGACTTGATTTTGCCCCACAACCCTATGCGATCTAAATCCACGGATAACTTTTCTCTTCCTCCCTGTCGAGATTGTCCCTCGATCAATAGCAAGCGATCAATCTCCTTTCCCTCGAATCACGGATCTGTGTTGCACGCGTGGATGACATTTCGTATCCTCTTTGTCCCCGCTATCTGAACCAGATGCCCGCATGCCATGCCACAAAATTTCAAGTGTACAATTATCTTCAGAACCCCTTTGACCATCTTATGCACTTTCGCCAAATAATGACATTATAGACATGTAACGATGCTCTGTTGTGTAAAGTCTTCATGTCCAGCTTGACAAGCACCTCCATGTCATGATTCCATCGCTTAGCTCCAAATACAATAACCTTCTTCCGCTGCCTATCTGAAAAGTTCGTCACTTAGTACATGTGCTCAGTCAGGAGAAAGCAAAGTGTTACCAATCTTTTCCATGTTCGGATGGGGACATCTGAGTCCATCAGGGACTTTATGAAACTTTTTGGGGCCACGATCCTCCAACTCGATGACGTAACCCCCGACACTGTCCTAGAGGTAGTAAAACAAGCTATTCGCCTTAACACCTAGTTCTTTGATTCATTGTCACTGCATCCCCCCACAACTATTGACAAGTTGTTCCATAGGGGAAACTAGTATGTCATGCTAAAGGATGATATAGTCATAACGAGCAAACGAACGGTTGCCACTACGTTAGATTCCTTACACTATGGCTAGAATAAAGGGAAGAGATGTCTAAATGACCAAGACAGAAAAGGTAAATGCGACTTCAAAGATCCAAGGTGAACCAGTCATCACAATGAAATTTGAGGAGTTAAATGGCCAGAGTAGCTAAGAATCAGGGCAAGATGAATGATATCGGTAGATAAGGTTACGTTGCCACCATCTCAACTCCTCCTACTTATTCGGTCACTTCAGGGGTTTGAGTGGCCTAGGCCTCAAAGGGGAGATCTAGATAGGAGAGACAAGTTGCGATTTTGCAAAATTATCCACGAGGACATCGGGCATCGAACTAATAGCGTACCCTGACTCAGTATTGCTGAGATTACTTGGTCAAAAGAGGACACCTCCGAGAACACGTTGAGGAGGCAGCCTTGGAAGCAGGTTTACAGCCCTTGCCACTCCTAAAACCATGCGACAGATTAGTCTTGCTAACCGACATGGCAGGCAGGGTGACCATCTTTGGGTACTCATTGTGAGTTTGTGCTTGATTTGCTGATCTTAAAACCCATGATTTGAAAAAATTAAATTTTTAAAAAAAAAAATATGTGGATCTGCTAAGGTGAGAGTAATCTGCAAAATCTAACACCTAGTCAGGTAGAAAGTGATTTAAGAAGCATGAGATTTGTTTTAAAGGCTTGGGAAGAGTAAAGCATAATATTTAGGAAGTGGCTGCTAGCATACCAGTGTCACACTCATATAGCTTCCATGTGAGTAGGGTGATGAGGAGGAGGACATGTGGGGGATTGTGAATTCACTTTGCCAAATCAAAGCTTTGATAAAAAAATAAAAAAGGAAAAGAGAAGGAAAAGCCAAAGAAAGAAAGAAAGGAAAGTAAGAAAGAAAATCATAAAGAAAAGAAAAGAGGAAGAAGAAGAAGAGAAGAGGAAGGGAACCGGACCAGCGTCGTGTAGTGAGTGAGCCGGACAGGCTCGGAACATAAAGCTGCGCTCTGAAGCGAGGTGTCTTCAGACTCGGTTTGTTCTATACTGGCGGCCGCGCCTGTGGCCTCTGAGTTGATCCAGTTCGGGTGAATTTATGATGTATTGTGATTATGGGACTGTCAAGGACCAGTATATAAGGTTCCAGGACCTGGGTCGAGCCTGCGGTGTCTGGCCCGAGCAAATGCAGGCGAAATGGAAAACAAGGGCGTGCCGAGATTTCCGCACCACCCTACGAATCGTGATAGCCCCGGATGGCTGCTTTCCCGTCCGAACTCCAATTTGTGTTTTCTTATACTCTACAGAAAGCTCGTGAAGTCTAGAATTTAATAAAATGAAGTGCTCAGCCAAACCGTGGGCTTAGAAGTGGGATGGGTCATGGACATTTGAGAAAGGGTCTGTTTTGGTTTTCGGAGCTTCTATTTTCGAAACCAGGTTGTATCTAAAGTTCTTGAGGTTGTGTATGGCCTGAGTAGGAAATTGCATGCTGAATTTTGGGTGATATTTACAAAAGTTAGAATTTCTGGACTAAGTCTAGACTTTTCCGAGGCCAAGTATGGTCGGACTTATGGCCAGGAATGGCTAAGTTATGTGAAATGTTTTTGTGTGTTATTGCTAGAAATTTAATAACATGCTAAATATGTGTATGATATGTTAATATATTTGTATTTAAATGTGTATGTCAGAAGGTGTAGAGACACAGGTGTGATCAGAAAGTTACATTGCTAAAAGAGACACACTAGATTTTTACATTTATCACATACACTTCGGGTTGTGTGATAGGAGTCAGGATTGACTCGGGATTGGTTGCCCATTGGCACTTGCATTAGGTAATGGAGCCGGTGAGGGCTAGGTACATAGGGCACGGTGAGTCGAGTCTCATTCATGGCATGTAGGTGTATTTGTACTTGGGTGTGTGTTTGTTTGTGCGACCATTGCATGTGTACTTAGGTGGAGAGTAACCCTTGTAGGAGACTTTCACTACTAGGCTTTGCTCACCCCGTTGTGGGACCCCCTTTCAGGTACAGGTCCAGTGCAGGTGGTTGACCCGCATATGGGATGAGAGTCGGATGCAGCTTTGTTTTGTTTTGTTTTTGTCTTGTATTATATTCGAGCAGAACCAAAACATGTACACCCAGTATCAAAGAATTTGTAAAGAGGCGGTGATTATAGTCTATTATATATTTTGTATATTGTGAAGTAAATATGCAGGAATGAGTCTCGGTTATGAGACATATGAGTGCGATGTCGAGGCACAGATATCCACACGAGGTTACTGTGGGTTGTGGGTGTCAACGGGACCCCCTAAGATTTAGGGCGTCACGACTCACAGTGGCATCGGCCCATTGAAGGCCTCATTACCTTATCGGGTCTCCCTTAAGAAAGCTATATATGCCCCAACATGACCTTGGTTTCTAACCTTGGAAGTCGAAGGCACCTGATGATCTGAGATTTTTGGTGGAGCCACAGATGGTCTTTGGGTTGCTTTACCTACTTGCCTTGCTCTGCCTAGGCTATAAGCCCAATAATCTTCACAATCCCAGAAGGGTATTGGTCGGCTTCAATGGATCACAAACCTATCTATTGGGAGAAATCATGTTACTGGTTTCGGCTGGACCAATCACCGCTTTGGTCCCACTCACAATGATCAATGTGCCTTAACTTCTTCCAACGACTTGAGCGCACTTGGGTCCACACAATGGAAGCCTTTGCCATCCTTGTACCACAAAATGCGAGTTTCTTGACTCCATATGGCCAGATTGACATAAGGGAAGACAAGATGCTTCACAAAGACCTGCCTACGAGGTGACATAAGAAGGATGACCGCTGACGAATAAGCAGCAACTGACTCGGGGGGCCTGAGATGATCCCAAAATCACGGGCCTCTACGGCTACATCGTTGACCGGACTAAACAGCGAGCGAGTTGGCAGGGAGATTCTTTACTTAAGAAAATGTTAACTCCTTCTTATCACTCTTTGCGCGGTTCTCTAATATTTTTGCATGGCCTTAGCACTAACATGCTTAACATTTCTCCTACTATGGCTCAACACTACCTAAACCTTTAGAAAGAATGCAAGCCAGCATGTCAAAAATTAAGACAATTTCATCCAGCATGTCGAGAAGTCATAAAACAAGAAGTTGACAAACTCCTCATGGTCGATTTCATCAATGAGCTTCAATACCCCAAATGGCTATCCAACGTAGTGGTCATCCCCAAGAAGAATGATAAATGAGGCATGTGCATCGATTATTCTAATCTAAATGATGCTTGCCCGAAGGACACATTCCCCCTCCCCCGTATCGATCAAATAGTAGATGCAACAGTTGGCCATCAACTCATATCCTTCCTCGACGTGTACTCTGGCTACAATCAGATCCCAATGTATCCCCCCGATTCAGTAAACAAGGTATTCATAACTCCAATAGAGATGTATTGCTACAACGTGATGCCTTTTGACATGAAGAATGTCAAAGCCACCTACTAGCGCATGATGTCCCGTATCTTTCCTTTGTTGGGAAGAACCATAGAAATGTATATAGACGACATACTGGTCAAGTCAAAGTCTCGAGAAAACCATATAGCTCACTTGCGAGACGCATTTCAATTAATGTGGCTGCACCACTTGCGCTTGAATCTAGACATGTGGGCATTTAAGGTCAAATCTGGGAATTTCCTTGGGTTCTTGGTAAGCCAAAGGGGGATTGACATGGCCCCCGGACAAGTCAAGGCCATTGAGCAAATGCATCCCACTATCACCAAGAAGTAGATATAAACTCTCACAGGAAAGTTAACAACACTAAACAGATTCATCTCTAAATACACAGATCGTCTTTGCCGATTCTTCACAAATCTGAAATGAGTTCCTATGAAGGGATGGGGACCAGAATGCGACATGGCCTTTCGCTCTATCAAGGAGTACATTGCCTCCCCTCTATCTTTGTCTCAATCGATTGATGGCGAGGAGCTCTACCTATATCTAGCCACCTCGGCTACGGCTGTGAACGTAACTTTAGTAAGGTCGAACGTGGACGGTAGGCAGAAGCTGGTTTACTTTGTGAGTAAGATGTTATCGGACGCTGAAATTAGATACACCGACTTTGAGCAAATCGCTTTGGCTTTCAAAATGGCAGCGAAGAAGCTGGGCTCGTACTTCCAAGCTCACACTGTAGTAGTACTCACAAGCTATCTGATCAGAGCCATACTCCATAAACCAGATGCTTTGGGGCAGCTCCTGAAATGGGTTGTTGAGCTAAGTGAGTTCGACATTTAGTCTTGCCCAAGATTGGCTATAAAAGGTCAAGTCCTTTCTGACTTTATAGTCGAGTTATCAAATTTGTAGCCCTGAGACCTCGGTTAAACGCTATGGATCCTTGAGATCAATGGCTCATCCCGAGCAGTATGAGGGGGAGCCAATATGGTCCTACAATCCCACGAAGGCTTCTCCATTGCTCAGGCGATAAAGTTTGCATTCTTTGCCTCGATAAGAAGCATAATATGGCTCTTACATAAAGCTCATTTGCATTTGAAACTCGATCGAGCTTGGAGGCTCATATGTGACTCACAGTTGGTAGCATCCCATTTACAAGGGGAGTACGAGGCCAAAAACAGGAGAATGGATCAATATTTGAAGCTAGCTTAGTCCCTAATGGCTGGATTTACTCAATTCATAGTGGCCTAGGTCCCCATAGCAGAAAACCAAAGGGATGACAGCCTTGGCCAATTTAGTATCCAACTCTCCGTACCCTTGCCACATGGAGTTAAGTATAAAGGACCATCCATCAATTTGTAATGCGGCGATCCTCATAGTCGAGGATCAGGTTGGAAACTTCTAGATATCGCTATCTCGGGCTACTTAAAAGCTTGAGACCCCTGCAGTGGAAAACGAGGTTGTAGTAAGGGCTCAGCGTCGGGTACACCTTGATAAGCAGGTATTTTTGTAAGAGCGATCATTTCCACAGTCCATACTAGAGGTATGTCCCACTTGTGAGGCAAAACAAATCATTGAACAAGTTACGAGGCATTTGTAGTATCCATATTAATGTGAGACGGTCACTACGTCACAGGTATGACCTGAGGTTTCCTCTTTGGCACCTGATGAAGAGAGGTGAGTTCATGGTAATTATGATATACGTATAAATTTAGCAATATTATTCATGTCCCAGCCACGACGCTCCCTCCGTGTCAAGTCCATGGCCTTTCTACAAGTGAGGTATTGATATTATGGGATTGTCACCCCTAGCTACGGGTCAATGGAAATTTATCTTTGTAGCCACTTATTATTTCACAAAGTAGGCATATGCAAAGGCCTATGCGTAGATCGACCACCCAACTCCACGCGATTTATTGCAAGGAACATTATGTTGCCAAAGCCCCATTCCTACGTTTGGAAAATGGCCCACAATTCATTAGCAAGCCCTTTCAGCAATTATGAGCGAATTATGGGATAAAGTATTTTATTAATTCTCCATTTGTCATTAGATGCATTCTAATGAACCAATAAACGCTACAAGGTTTCTCCATTTTTATGAGATGCTTGAGATGATTATTTCTCCATCTTTTGCTTGAGATGCATGAGATGATTATTTCTCTATTTTTATGAGATGCATGAGATGATTATTTCTCCATTTTTATGAGATGCTTGAGATGATTCTTTCTCGATTTTATGAGATGATTGTTTCTCCGTTGTTGAGATAATTATCCTAGACCTTGGCAACAAAAGCTCCTACAGGCTATCATGGCGCCAGGCATTATAAATTGTCCACTGGGCTTTGAGAGAATACACCCCTACAGAAAATTTTTCTCTTTTTTAATGAGATGATTATTTTAAAGCCTAAGGCTGCTAACCGTTGATTGTCTTAAGACCTCGAGCAGCGTAAGTACTTGCAGGCAACATGGTATGACGGAAGGAGAGCAAATGTGATAGTCAAATTTCTTATCAAAAGATATCTTCATTCAAACAACAGGAATGCCGGGAACTAACACAAATTTAAGGCACATTCTAAGAAGGAGGAGGTCAAAAGGTTCAGTGCAATGGTCAGAAACTCTTGCAAAATAGCCAACAGCAGGCTTTGCGCTCATCCGCGTACACACTTCAAAAGTCCTCCTTTGTTGGAAAAGGTAGTACTGACCTCTTCCACACTTGCGGCTGGGTTCCGTTATACGAGTGAAACCGAGAATCCTTAATTGGACAACTCTAGGCCATCCGCGTGCAATTCGGCTTAGCTTCCACATAGCTATTTTGTAGCCCGGCTCGTCTTAGTCTCGGTGAGAGACCCGGCGGGTTTCTTGTTGTAGCCAGGCCACCGTGGAATTAGATATACTTGCCCACATTCGACTTCACATAAAGAGTTTTTACGTTCTATCTTTGCTGAGTGAAGGTCACGTAGTCTTTCAACCTCGGCTTAGTGAGTAGTAGGGAGTCCCTCTACCTTAGCCTAGTCGACGCTGCGTAACTTTAATATGTTCTGCTTCAGTTCAACCACCTCGGCCTCCAGCTTTGGCACCTTCTTCACCTCGCGGTGATGAATCTAAAACTCATCTATTTTTAATCCGATTTTGAAGCATATTTTTAACAGTTTAAGATGTATTTATATGCCAAAATATGGAATATTCATCAAATTTGTGTTTTGCAGGCAATTATTGAAAAAAAGAGAGAGAATCGGCATAAAGAGAAGCGAAAGAGGAAAATGCAACGTTACGTGTCACGACACAAGTTTTGTATGTCGCGTACAAAATTCAAGCGAGCCAAAGGAGCCATATCGTAGTCGGCAAATCTATATCGCGAAGACTAGTTAGAACTGAGGCTGAAAAGAGCTTTCGAGTTGTTGTTATAAAGTTTTCTATCACGACATAGCAGAAGAAAATTTGAAGAAAGCTCGCAACAACCCTAAAATCTATCATGACAACCACATCTGTCCACGACATACAGGTGGTAAATGGTGAAGAGATTATGTCGCTGACATTTATTTTATATGTAGCAACACTTAAAGTTGAACTAATGGATGAACTACATCCTGACGAGAGACAATTCTATATCTCGTGAAGAATATCAATGAAGCTGACACAAGTCAACGCTAAGACAGAAGTGTTTTTATGTTGCGACAAAGTTTCCAACATCCAAGCCAACTCGAGGAAGAATTATTTATCGCAACATAACGGTTAATTCACAACGAGCGACATAATCTACACATCGCGATAAGATTATTTACATCACTGACGAATATGAAAACATGAAGAGAGTGAATTCCACTATCCACGACAAGATGCTGAAGAGAAACACAAGAAGAATGGAAACAAAGAAATTCTTTGTACGACATAATAAAGAGTTGAAAGCAAAACTTATGTTGCGACCAAGAAGTTTCTTGTCGCAATAATGAAAAGCTAAGAAATGATAAAATTTTGTCACGACGAAAAGTAAGTCGCGACGGCAATTGAAGAGGACTTGAGAATGGCCAAGGCAATTATGTCACAACATATAATTCTATGTCGCGACAATCCATTTCGTGACAGCCAAAGAACCAAAGAAAAAAAAAAATTATCGCGACCAAAAAGAGTTTCTTGTTCTGACATAAAATTACTAAGGACTTAAAATCATGTACAACAAAGGAACTCTATCACAGCGAGTTGCGGGTGAAAAACAATTGTTTGTCATGACAGGAAAATGATATCACGACAAACTCCGATGGGGCAAAGGACATGAAATTTGGGGTCTGAAACGAAGTTTGGTGTCGCGACATAAGACATTTATGTTGCAACAAGAACAAGACTGCTGAAATAAATTTATGTCGTGACATCATCAAAGTATGTTGCAACACAATCCAAGAACAAGGCCAAAGAACAGGTCGCGACAAAAGCGAGAAGCTCCCATTGAGGAGGACCAGACGTGGAAGTTTGGCCGTGATAGAACTTTCTGTATTATGACAAGAAGGGCAAATTTGAGCCATAATTTTGGGGATCCACAATCTACGATTAATGAAGTGGTGCTTGTTGGAAAGCTATTTATAAATACTGCGCTTCTAGAGACGAAGTGTGAGCGACTTTCGTGACTCAGGGATTACCAGGTGGTTGAAGACTCTTGTACATTTTTATTTTTATTTTATTTTATTATTTTAGTAGATTTAGCTCAATATAGTTTAATTTTGTTAGTTTTCCTTTAATTTTCGGGATTTGGGTATTGTACTGAAGAGCAGCTTTGAGTTGGTATTCCTTTATAAATCCTTCTTTTCATTTATTGTTTGAATTAAATGGATGCTGGAATGTTTGTAGAGTTCATTTATTTTAGTTTGTTTATGATTTCAGTGAATTTTCCTGATCAGTTAATCACTAATATGAGTAAACCAGTTTTGAAAAGTTGAGCTCACTGGAAATGGGTCTTTGATGATAGTCTTTTTGCTGCATCAGGAGGAAGAGATCGTTAATTAGGATTCTTGAATTTTTTTGATTGGTATTGTTTATAAATTTACTTGTTCTCAGTACTAGTACCAGTGTACCCAATGCAAGATATTGTTTCTGCTCCCGATTTCGGGAGGCCCTCTTAGTGACACGAGAGATGGAGAATCCAGGAGAGTGTAAGTAGTTCATATGGGTATGGTAGACTAATACTATGGACTGTGAACTTTGAAGGATTACGGATAGATCCATGACTTGCTTATATGTTGAGATAGTTTGAATGAAGTATACGTTTGTCACTTAGAGGTTTCTCCTCTTTACGATGAATTAATTCGATCTGTGTTAGCTAAAGATCCTAATCAAGGAAATGGAAATTTTCATCAGTATAGGATAGTGTCAATCAAATTGGAGAAGGCTTACCCAAGATCCACATCTATAGAGCGAATTCTTTAGTCCTAAGATCACGAGTATATGAAATCTTTGAAAAGGAAAAATACTTAATTCTTAGAAAGAGGGTTATATATTACAAGTAACTAATTGGAATCATGTATCAGAAATGAATATGGACCTTTAATCAATGAAAAGTATTCTTAAGGGAGAAATCCAAACCATACTACCTTGCATATTTGACAAACTCAGTTTTCCAATTGATGGTTGAGCTACAAATTGAAATGATGCAGAAATTGAGTATTATTATTTGATCCAAGTCCAGTTTTGCCTCACTCAGTGAATCCTTAACCCCAATTTTATTAAACTTTACTTTTGCACATTTAAGATTTGATCTGAACTACATTTTAGTCTTGCCTCATCATATTAATTGAGTTAAAGATAAGTAATAGTCTTGAGTAGTTAGGGTAGTTAATCTTTTGATTTATCATTTATCCTTGTGGGAACAATATCTAGAATTTAAATATCAACTTTTATTACTTGTACGACCTGTGCACTTGTAGTGATTGAGACCACACGCACAAATTTTAAATGAGTCAACTTATAAGAGAAAACATTTCCATTTTTCCTTACATATATGAAAAATGGTCTCAACAGTTTATGAATTTGGCAGGTTAGATAATAGTCCTTTAGTAGTAGTGTCATAATTTGCATATCATTTGGTCATCAACAATTTTTGGTGCCATTGACGGGATTAGATAATAGTCCTTTGGTAGTACTGTCATAAATTTTCATATATCATTTGGTCATCAACAGCGGCTAAGTCGACCCGCTCTCAACAAGATCAGCCCACTTCGGCCGAGCCTCCTTCAAATCCTTCTCCGGTTGAAGAGCCCGAGAATCCGCCTACATCTTACTATACATCTCTCGGGGCCCCTCCCTCAAATGGGATAGATGACTTAGTTGGTGCTCTTATTCATAATACTTTGCTATAGGGCATAAAATTTTACATCTATGGTAGTTGTAGTGTCAAAGAACAGAAAACATAAATTAAATTACTGACAAAAGGCAAAGGAGGATGCTTACCGCTACTACCATTTGGAAGGGGGTTGAATCCCTCAGGAGATCCTACACCTTCTTCGTCACTTTCTTCCCGTACACAAATCCTAACAAGGAGATAACCTCCTCGTCCGAGTCCTTTGGAAGCGGTTCCTTGAATAACGACAAGTCCAACATAAGCACCTTTAGGGAGGAGGGGATGCCGACTATTCCACATATGAAGGAGGTTCTGACAAGGCTACTGCCTTTCATTTCCCTTTCGTGCCAGTTGGGAGGGAGGATGGCGCTCCTCGACCAATGCAGTGGAAACTCGAGCGGCCTTAGGGGCTCGAACGACCTCCCTTGGTCGGGGAATCACAGCTCTCTTCCTTGCCTGTTGGGGTATCTAAGTGGCCGCTCATTGCCGCAACTTGAACATGGTGTCTAACTTCAGATACCTATGCCTTTTCAGTAGGGTTGATAGGGATTCTCGAGACGGAGGAGGGATGAACTGAAAATCATCTCCGACGTCACCCCTAGCCATCTCCTCGAACACCTCCTAATTTGGAGCCTCAAACGCCACTTGAATATGGGAAAGAAGGCGGCTCTGAACCCACTCCTTTGCTCGAGCACCCCTCTGACCCTCAAAGTTCAGATGCGGGACCTTCGGGAGTATAAACTCCTCAAGATTATTAAATACCTCCCTGAGATTTGCTGGCATTAGGAGATGTCTTAAGCCCCTCGTAGAGCTTAGGAGGCTCAGTACCTTCACCAGTGAGTCAAACTCAGACGGATCTAGGTTATCCATAAGTTTCCACAGCCCGAGGAGTACTTGCACACCAATATATGAAACGAAATTAAGGTAAGTTCGTTTCATTTAACCAAGTGGCCAAGGTAGGGACAAAATAAGGTCGAGATCCCTATGCCAGACCTGGGTCAGGGTCTGTGTTCACCGGAAACTCTCGGAGCATGGGATCCCTTGTGCATCCCCAAGCCTTAAACAACTGACCGTTTACCTTGTGACGTTAGCGTGCCTATATGGTTATGGGCAGTTTGTTCAAGTGCAACAACTTTTGCATCGTAGTAATACCTCAGGGTTATGCCGGCGAGGATATAAGCATAGAACCTCCTTTATTTAAAACCCATACGCGCTCATATTTTCTATTTGCTTACACACCCCTAGTAGGACACGAATAATGTTCATGAGCGTGGACCGAGGGGTGGAGTTAAGGTGAAGTGTATGGCCATTATGCTCCCGGGAGGGAAGGGGGAATCTCAATCCTTCACTAATATGAATCTCTGGCCATTAGATGGAGTTCATTCCACCCATATCCCCGTCATTGTAGTCCACATAAGGAGCCCCCGATGAAGGAAAGGAAGCAGGATGATTAAGTGGAAAGGAAAACTTATTCCAAAAAGTATTTTCCCTAGATTGCCCAAAAGGTTTAAGCCACGTTATGACCTTAGTAGCATCTGCACGTGAAAGAGCCTCCTCAAACGTAGAAGGCAAATCCTCGTCTGCATGGCATCCTACGTTACCTTCCCCTATGATCATCCTTTGAGTGCCTCTGTCACCGATACAAAGCCTGAAAAATCCACCAAGGTAACTCATTCAGCCTTAAAGGAAAAGACCCGAAAAAAAAAAGAAAAAAACTAAGGAAGGAATTAAGCAACAAAGAGTCTGAAAGAACACTAATAATGAAACTCATATGAAGGCTATAATTCTACGATTTTTCTAAGTCGTTCATTTCACCTATAATGGATGAAGGCAAGTCTAAATAAGTAGACAATTCCAAGTATGAGAAGCGACTTAGAAGAATTTAGCGGCATAGTGGTATCACGCTTCAACAAAAACCTCTTCAATAACTTTGAAGCGAAAATCCCCTCAAGCGAACTTGGAGATATTTGATCTAGAGAGAGACACTAGCGTTGTGACGGATATTCAAAAGAAAACTTAAATATATTGAATTCGTATGGATGACGGGCCAACCTGAGGCGAATCGGGGATCGTGGGTTGTTGAGTGCAATGGTAGTGGCACAGCGATTGCACTAAGACCTAAGGTTCTACCGTCATTCCCTCTCCTAATGGCAGAGCAAGCTGGGAGGCTAGTAGGATAGGGTAAGTTGTACCTCACGTGTCAGTCACATGGACGGTCAGAACTAAGCTAGAAGCCAGAAAGCAGCTGCACCTACTAAGATCGGACGTGAACCCGTCTCAATCGCCTTGGGCATCGAAGCCCGGATGGGAATTCGGTAGGGTTCGATTAGTCACATTACCTGCGGAATGCGAGAAGAACACATTTCCTCATCCACCTCGGCAAAACTTTATACCATGATTCAATACTATGCAATATGAAGGCATTAATCCACAATTTAAAACCACTCACTAGTGTATACCTCATAACCTTAACAAGTTCTATAAAGCCCGTAGGCTTGGATCGATGAGGATGGGAATTTTTAACTTGATATTCACTAGAGAAATAATATAAATTATTTTTGGAAGACATGAATCATTTCCAATAATATGACTTGTGTCTCTGTCGTCCGAATATGATTTGTCGAGTCTAATCTTCAAGCGCAAATAAAGCGTCACAATAGCTGTAAAAATGAAACAATGAACTCACGAAAAACAAATAAAACTCAAATATATGTGGAAATAACCATTTTTTTAAGAAATAAGCGATGGAAGGATGTGGCGTGGCAATTTAAGGTAAGAATAGCTAAAAATCACCATTTTTACTTAAGAAGATGAGTAACTAAGACTAGAGTTTATAGGAAAGAAAAGTGGACAAATGTTAGAATTGTTGAGGTAATAATAAAAATGCAATTACTTATTGTTGTAATTCATCAAAAAAAAAAAACAATAAGGTTAGTAGATGTCAAAAAAACAATAATGTTGTGATTTATATTAACAATTACAAATCTTGATTTTTAAAAAGGAAAATAATATTATAATACGCTAAATGATAATAATTTTTTATATTTAATTTTAATATAAACTATTAATGAAAATCAAATTTAATTTATATTTTACTAAAATAAAACTAAGCTTCCGTTCTTGAAAGCGGCTAGTTTATCAAGACTTGCAGATTCGCTATTGGATTCAAAATGATTCAATCTTAAGTTCAAATAAGAAAATTTGAAAACATGACTAATCATTATTGGAACTTGGAACAAATTCAACGGGATGCTCTCAATCAAAGACCCGAGCGATAGTTGGACTAGTCCATGCTGGGACTTTGATCGTCGAATCCCCTGAGTGTCAAGTTGTAGGGGCTTTGATCGTGATTCACGAGGCATCGACAACGATGTGAACCTCGATTATCGACTTCACAGGTATCAACGATGTGGTGCGAGCCTGAAAAAGGGCAATCTGGGGTAGTGGGTGACCGCCTATCCAATGATTAAGTTAGCAAAAAAAAAAAAAAAAAAAAAAAAACAAATTAGAGGAGAAGAGAGCGGCAATTCAGATTGCTTCCCTTTCCTGATGGGGATCTTTTTACTTATAGGGTTGGGTTCACGGGTTACCCTCCTTCCTTCGGTAGGATCTTATCTCCCTCCTCATTTAAGGGAGGAAATCTTCTTTTCATATCAATCACTAGTTCTTCCTTTTCCAAAGATTATCCTTCCCAGCAACACAGGATTATCTCGCTGAGGAGTAAGTGATTCGGAAACTAGAAATTTTGTTGAAAATATCGCTTTTACGGATTTTTGCTCCTAGGTGCTTATTCGTAACAAACTTCTCATATGGGATAGAATTCCCATATGGGGTAGAATGGCCTGCTGATGGACTTGAAGTCTCAGATGGGCCGCCTCGAGCAAGTCATGGAAGAGTTTGTCCTTGCTCCTTGGCGGCCTCCATAGTTCTCTGTCGAGTGGTGTCTACGGTCTTGGTGAGGTGGGTGGAATCGGTCGTTTCACCACGATTTGAGTGGGCGTAAGTAACGGATCCCAGATATCATGGTACTTCATGATGCCCCTTTTCTCAATGAGTTTTGTGCTGTTTGAATTCGAGGGGAAAATATTGTGGTTTTAAATGTTGAATGTTGAGACTTAAAAGGTTTGTGAGAAATGATTAGTGCATTAAATTCGTTTGGAGGTGATGCTCACTTGTGTTTAAGGCGCATGGCAGACGCACGCCTCTTGATATGCATCCTACGTATCTCGTTCTGACGGCTCATTTAATGCATCTGACGACCCCTTACCTCTATAAATAGGGATAGTGGTCTCAAGAGGTGTCTCTTTTACGTCTTCTCAAAAGAGTTTTTACTCCTGTACTTCATCCTCCTCCATGCCTCTGCAAATTTCCCTCCCAAAGGAGCCATTGGAGACCCTTGACGCTTCAACAACTTTTGATTTTCCGATAAGTGTTTGCAACTCAAACCTTTTCCGCTTCGTTGGTTTGCTTGGGCGTCTCCGTGGTTAGAGGTGTTCTACTAATTTTCGCAAAGGTTTTTGGTTTTCTTTCTTTGGGTTTTATCCCTGGTGGGTTGTAAAATCTCCAAAGGGGATTTCTTTTTCCTTCTGAGGGTTCTTTCCTTCCCCCATTTTTTTTTACTTTTTCTTTATGAACCTCAAGTTGACCCCTTCTTCTTTTCCCCCTTTTTTATGTACCTTAGGAATGGAAATAGGTCACGAAGAGGTTTCGACCCGGTCATTTGGCGTAGGAGAAATTTTCCATGAAACGTCTCTGCCAATTGATCTAGTTGCTACCATGTCTGTAGAGGAACTGAAGTTATTCAGCCAAATTCTTGCTGAAATCAGTCTAGAAACATTAGAAGACGCAGCTACCTCTACTTTTAGGGAGGCAGATAATGTTGTCTATTTTACATAAATAGTGGTTTTGCTTCACAAACCGCCTCCCGTTCCATCATTTGAGTGAAGCCGAGTTCCTTCATTTTACCCGGGCACTTTCTATACTCGTACATCCGAACGCTATTCGGATTTTAATAGGTTGCAGTGTGCTGAACTCTCTCTACCAACTGGACATTTCGCTGGTGGAGATATGCTTCTTTTATACTTTGAAGCTTGGGACTGGGGGCCACTGTCATGTCGACCCACAATCCTGGCGCAATTTATGGCGGGCTCCTGCTCCCACTGACGGGCGAAAAGGTGATCCTTGGCTCTCGGGGCTTGGCACAATCTACACCATTCCCTTCGTTCCAGTTTGTCTCGTTCCTGTTTGTGTATCTCTACTTCCCTAGGTTGAGGTGTGACCTATCTTTTTATAGTTTAGTAGATAGGCCTTGAGACAAAATGGAATTTGGTCAACCTTACTAGGTGGAAGGCGGGCTGGATCGCATCCATTGGCTGTGATATCTGAGAGGAGGCGCCATCAGGCTCCTTCTATCTTGTGAAGAACCACAAGATTTGGGCACCAGTCCTCTGCACCCAGTACCTAGTCATTTTCAATGTGTTTAGGGTATTTTGTAGGTATAATTTGAATATAATTTGAATTTTTCGTAATTTAAATGCAAAGCGTGAAAACTGAGAAACCCGGAAATAAGCAAGGGTACATTTGTAATTTGTTAAAACAGGATATAAAAGTCATAAGATAATAAGATTATATGCCAAAGTGGAATAATGGGAAGTTGTAGTGCAAATAGAGAAAAGACTTTGAGGACCCAAAGTGCAATAAAAGGGTAAATAGATTGAAATAGGGGATGGGAGCCAAATTGGTCTCTCTCATTTTTGGAGAGAAAAATGAGAGTGAAGGAAACGAGAGGAAGAGAAGAAGAGGAAGAATAGAAAGATGTGGAAGCCTGATTCTTATTGTATGGAAACTTTGAGTATGGAGTACTACTGTTTTTGTATGGAACATGTATGGAAGTGTTTGCATGGATATTGAGTAGTTTCCATTTACAAGGTTTAGTTAAGATTTCATCTAACCCTAGATGTCTTGAAAGTGGGTTAGTGAACCCTAATTGTATAAGATAATTAGGAATCCTCCCTTGAGTATGAATTCTTGGTTTAAGATGCATGGATACATGTTTGGGTGTTAGGAAGTTAACCCAACTTACTAGTATTTGAGAGTGGGTTTGGAAAAATCCTAATTAAACTCTATGTTTGGTTTTTGTTGGGTTAGAACACACTTGGGAGTTGTTTTTGGTGATGTTCTTGGATTATTTTGGGTTTTTAGTTGAATTTCTATAAAAATGGAAGAAATCTCATCAAAAATAAAAAAGGCAACCGGGGTCTACGCATGGCGTGGGAACCACCGCAGCGATAGCGTAGGCCGCCTGTGGCGTGGCATGTCACGCCATGGCGTGTGAGTGGGGCTGAATCCAGCCTCATGTATGCCGCGGCGTGCGAGGAATTTGCTGACGAATTACGGCATGTCGATTATTCGTGCCGACTGTAGTCTTATTCACGGCCACGAAAATTTCAGTGTTTTGTTTTGTTTTACTATTCCAGTATTTTGAGGGCTTGTCTATTGGACTAATGAGGATCCTATAAGTGTTTGAAAGGGTCCATTCATGTTTTGTAAAGGTAAACGCAAAGAAGAGTATTAACCCTTCAGCGAGAGTTCGATGAGGCAAACTTAATGCCCATATGATAAGATAGTAGGTTCCTGAGCACATATCATTGTAAAGGCGCCTAAGACCCAGATATTGAATGACGCCTTTCTATTACGTGTGGACCGCGTCATAATCTTGATCTTCTGTATCGATCTTTGACACTCCTTCCTGAATGCTACGACACATTGCCAGCCCAAACCACGTCTACAACAAGTGCTTGGCACTCTTGCTAGTGTCACTCTGACACTTCTATTGCGTGGGCAGGCACGTCTCTGATCAGTGCTTCAACACTCTTTTGCTGGTGTTATGGCGCCCGTGCGATGAAGCCCAGACCGCGTCTCTACGATCGGTCTTGACACTCCTACTTTCTGATAACATCCTGAAATCTTGTCTCTTTGTGCCTTCGGGTGCTTATTGTGTTATTAATCTACTCATTTCTTATTACTAGTCTAGGTATTCAATGATTCCTCTGGTAAGAGTCACGAATATGAATAAGTTAAAGAATAAGCTCTTTAGTACCTATGGGTACCTCAATATAAATATAGCTCTCGCTCTACGGAATGCGGATAAGTATAAATTCTGTATCAGTGCAGAGTATGTATTATTTTGCTATTTGAATTCATGAATTCTGATATGCGCTCACTATATATTTATTTATTGTTGCTACTATAAGAGTATTAGCCATGTGTATATGTATAAGACATGTTTTCCACTAAGCGTAAAGCTTATGCAGTTTTAATCAGGTATAGGTGATCTGAAAGGAGGACGTGCGCGATCATCGCATCTTTGTTGAGTTGCTTACACTTGCCAAGGGTTCATCACTTTGTAGGTTGTGCGCTCACGATTATGTAAATGTAAATGTCACAGGTTTTTGTATATGTATATGTAAATGGGACTCGGAATTTGTATGTGACCTTTGTAAACACCACTACGATTAGTGATTCTATTTTGTATCTTTGAATATGGTAGTTTGATTCAGTTATAAGACTTGGACCCACCAATGTCTGAAAAAATAAGTAAAGAGTCCAAGTACAATTCGTGCCCCCTTCGTCCACCCTAGGCGGGGGATCGGGGGGCGTGACAAGTCCTTTCCCCTACATAGTGCATGTTATTCCTTGTCCTTTGCCCAGCCCAGGTCGTCGAGACAAGCATTTTTGTCCTTAACCGGACCTCCCAAGTTGTTGCCGGAGGAGGCTCTTCTCGGATGAAGGTGTTTGAGGCCCGCTTGTCCGACCAAATTATCTACCTTTTGGGCATGCGGGACCTAAGCACACTTTGGCCGAAGAAGAAGAAAAAGTCCAGGCAGGCGAAGGCTATCAACGAGGAATTGGAGGGGTTTATAGATTAAACAAATCCAGTGGTTAGCGAATCGGCCGAAGAGAGAGAGGTTGAAATGTCTGCTCCAGTTTTTTAAGAAGAATGATATTTATAATAAATTCAAATCCTTTGTCTTTCCAACCATAATTCTTCATTTTCATTTTCTTTATATGTGGAGATGATGGAGCCCACTTTTTTCACTTCCAACTCCAACCAAGAATCTCCAAATCCATCTTCAAATCACCATTTATTCTTTGAAATCTCTATTTTTTTTAAATTATGATAATGTGATACATGAAATATTTTTATTTTAATTTAAATATAAATATAAAATAATATTAAATAAATAATTTTTTTTTGAAAATTAAATAAAAATAGATTAAAAACCTAAAAAATCATTTTAAACTAATACATATTATATTGTAAAGTATTATATTACATTAGAAAATAAAGCAATATTATTAAAATCTACATAATAAAATTACATTTACCAAATGATAAAAATACATTATAAAAATTAATACGGTGGTAAATCACCTTCATAATTTCCAAGAGTCATATTCATTAAAATTACCATCATTATGACTTCTTGATCCATTTGTTTGGGATAAGAGTCATTTTGTCCATAATTTCTTCTTCTTATATTTCATGTTCCAACTCATAGTTATTGTGTTCATTTTCATCAACTCATATAATTTTTAGATTAAGCTCAAATTATTTAGAGATTTATTTATGCTAATAAAAATTAAATCTATAAAAATAAATTAATACTCCAAAATGAGAATATATTAAAATTATTTTCTATATTATACATGAAAAAATAATTTAAAATTAATAAAATAATAAATAATAAATATATATATATATATATATATATTTTTATATATATATATATATATATATATATATATATATATATATATATATATATATATCTTAAAAATAAAATTATTTTATAAAATAATTATTTTTTATTATTATAAAGAGATAAAATAATGAAATAATAGTAATATAATAAGAAAATATCGAGTTACTATGAAGATGAATAGTAAATCTACAAATTTAGAGATGGAATGGAGGAGAATTGCAAGAGGAATGTTTTTCCTTCATCTCTAGTATTTACTCTAATATTTATGTGGAGATGAAGATGAACATGAATAAGAAAGCACGATTAGAGTTAGTCATGAGAATTGATTATTTAACATGATATAAAATGATTTTCTGTTACACGAACAACAACCCTAGTCCTTCATATTTTTATAAATTAATTTTTAATTTTTTATCAATGTTATTTTATGTATCGAGCTGATACAGTAAGACCGATATTCTTTGGAACCGTCACAACTTTTAACTAGAATCTAGATACACTTTCGAGAGTTGACGACATTGGGGCTTGAACTCTCCCAGTTTCCAACTAGCCGTTCCTGTGGGTTCTATTGATGGCATAGATGATGTATAAATGACATGAATTTATTAAATACTATTTACTTGTTAATTTTTATTTCTAATTAAGTTAAAAAAAAAACACCATCTGGAAAGATAAATAAATAGTACTCTAAAGTAATGATTAACTGAATTAATTTTTATTTTTTATGAAATCTTACCATACTACTACTATAACTATATAATATTATTTCTTTAAAACAAACTATAACCAATAATAATAACATTATTATTATTATTATTATTATTATTCAATATAACAATGGTAACATTCATTAAAATAATAATAGTCTTACTAATAATAGTGTATTATTATTATTATTCTTATAAGTTAATAACACAAAATGAAGGCATCTCAAAAGGCGGGGCCGAGGCATTTCGGCGCAATGAACTGGCCGTCGAAGCCAGGCAGATTGTGGTCGGGTAGGGCGGGCTTCATTCGGGCAGGCTGACCAGTGGGCTTGCCGAGATCATGGGTTTTTAGGCTGCCCGGAAAGCACGCCCATAGGCCCCGCCCATAGAAGCCTGCGAGGGCGCGGCGCAGGAAAGGCTCGTTTAGGCGCTGGCGTTTATAGGCCGCCTAAGCAGTTTATAGGCCAGCCGGAGGCGATCTAAGCCCTTCAAAAGCCCGCCCTAAAGCCCAGCCCCCTCCATAGGTTTTTTTATTTAAATTGTATTCAAAGTTAAATAAAAGTAAGCTTAAAAACAATTCAAAATAAAAAATACATCATTAAATTTTATTAATCAAATATAATTACATTTAGAAATGTATGAAAAGTTACATCACTACCAAAATAAGTACATTCCAAGCTGACCTACTTATTGTCGTCATTTAATAACACTTTAACCATAGAGAAAATAAAATACAATATACATTTCCAATAAAATATTTTAATCATTATTTTAAATTGACGGGAACTATCTTTGATCATTCATGTCTTGATATTTTAAGTTCTACGTATCATTACTAGTTCCGAAACTTCTCGAACATGATCATGCAATTTCTTGTCATTAAACTCCGATCTTTTAAACATCTCTTGCTTGGGTGCTTGAGGTGACAAATTACATCAATTTTTGCTAACCACTCTTCCACCTAAACTAAAAGCATTCCGATGCATTTGTCTCTGAGCCGCGGTTAATACATCATTAATAATAGATAACACCGAATTATTTAATTTATTTGTTTTCCGCCATTCTAAAATATCAAAATCTTCATTATCCTTCAAATGGAATTGTTTCTGTTGAGATATCTATCTATATCACATTGTATTATTTGGAGAACTAGTTGTTGCCTTTTCTACTTTTGAACATTTCTAAGGCTTTTATAAAAGATGAGGAGCTTGTCATGGATGATGATTTTATCAAATAATATTATCACCATATTTTTCTTTATAAATATTATATAAAATATATAATAACAAATTTACTTCATTTTAATTTCTTCAATTTTATTTTGATCTTCATTGTAAATAAGCGGCAACCATTCATCTAAAGCATCAAATTTTAATCTAGGGTCTAATTAAACCAATATAATAAATTAAAGGTATTTCTCCTCAATATTTTTAATTTTTTCTATCATTTACCAAAAATTGTATCATTAAAAATTTCATAACTTAAATAAATTTTGAAGTACCATATAAATACTAGTTATTTTGCATAATGACCCGATGTGAAGTTTGGATAATACACTACAAAAATATTTGTTAGTATCAAAAATTCAAGATCTAAATGAAAGGTCATGATATCTGATCATGTCATTCAATCTGTCAACTTGTCTACATCATTATTATTATTCTTATATAATTGCATTTCGTATAGTGTACTACTTTTTTATATTTTAGCAATATTTTGTAAAAAGCTTATAAGTAGAATTTCATCTAGTTGGTATGTCTAAACTTATATTTTTTCTTTCATATTTGAATTTGCAACAATCAAAAAATATTCATGTTTTGCTTGGGAACAATTAATATTATATACAATGTCTTTAATTTTCTAATGTGCTATCAACTTGTTTTAATCCATCTTTTACAATCAAATTTAAAATATATGCACAACAACGTCACGTAAATAATTTTGCATGATCATCGTTTATTCTTAATCTTTTTTAATCTTTGTATTCTTCACATTATTATTTGAAGCATTATCTAATGTTATTGTAAATATTTGTATGTAGACCACAAATCTATAATTTCATCATTTATTAAAGTTGATATATTTGTACCATTATGTGGAGTATTTATTGTTTTAAATGAAATTATTCTTTTATTTAACATCCATTCACTATCATAATGACGATAATACATAAAAAACCTCATGCATTAAAGATGTCAAATATCAGATGTTAAATAAATTTTCCTTCAAATTGCAAAATATTGTTTTAAATTTTCTCGATACATTTGAAATTTTTTCATAATATCTCTTTCTTGATATTCCGGGACCAACCTTTTTGAATTGAGTTATTATTGTTTGGTGTTTTGAATAATCACCATTTTCATCATATTAAAAGGTTGTTGACTCTTATTATGTAATCAACCATTGGCTACAACAAACGAGACTCGTCATAAGAAAATGTGTTTAAATTTCCACATTCATCTTTACCCCTAATTACATATAATTTAATATACATTATTAATTTTGTTGTTCATTTTGTGTCTTTTTTAAATGAGCACATTAAATTTGTTCCACCACTAAGAAGTTTGCTACAAATTTTATTTGCTTTTATTTCTTTTATTATTTAAAATTATTTCTATTCTATCAAAAAAATTCATATATTTAACCAATTTTTGCTTAATGATGTACATGGACTAGAAGATGCATGCTATCATATTAAAATTATTAATAAAATATTATACTAAAAAAATAAAATAATAGATAAAATAAAATGAAACAAATAAGAAAAACCAGGAATTGGAGAAATATTACTAATTGAAGTGAAATGAATTCCTTTAAATCGAAGGTATTGAAGTCATAATGCTTGATTTGCACCATAATAATACCTGCATGTAATGCAGAAACGATTGAAAGAAAATGAAGTATGAAAGAATATGAGAGCAAATTGTAGAAAAGAAGTGAATTTGGAGAGAGTATAGAAAAATTAAGAGATAGTTGATGAAAAATTCGGAGAATTGTCGTGTTACCAGAAAAAATAAGTGAAAAAAAAAAACAAAACAAAAGAGGAGGCAGCGGTCATGTGACAGCCGTTGCAAGAGAATGGGAGGAGGGGAGTAGCAGCGGTCATATGGCCCAGTTGGGGGAAAGGAGGGAGGCGGGAAGGGCGCGGGGGGCGGGAAAGGAGGGGCCGGCGGGCCCGCCACTTTGGGCCCGCCACTTTGCAGACCCACGTCGGGCCTTAGCTCTAGACGTCGGGGCCCGTCGTGCGGAGCTCATTGTTGTCATCCACAACCCGTCTAGGCCCGTCATACAGGCGTTGCGTCCGGCTAGATCCGGTATAAAAGCGGTAGGTGGCCCACGGGCACCAAAAAATTAAAATTCAGCCCGGCCCGGCCCATTGACCGTCAACGGGCATATAGGCAGCTTCACGAACCGGGCCTTGAACTCTTGTCAGGCAGCCCGTCCATTGGCCCGTTGGAGATGCCTACACAAAAACAAAGAAAAAAATAATGAAAATTAAATAAGGAAAAGAAAAAATAAATGGATATATGAAACTAACAATTAAGAAAAGTAACTAACATATTTCTTTTAATAAGAAAAATGCCCAGTTGTATTATAAAAATCCAATAAAACCAATCAGTTCAATAAATCTAAATATTCCACCAAATAATTTCCGAAGTTTTTAAATAATTTTAGTTTTCCAATTATAAAACCAAATCAAACGAATCCTTTTACATTAAGATATGTACATACTGGTGGGGTCCATCCCAATTAAGAAGGCTGTTATAGCAGCCATTCTTGGCAACCATGCGGCTTAGGAAGAAAATTGGTGTTTCTTCATCTCCATGTCCACTTCTGGTGGCCTTTCTCTTGGTCAATGAAACTTGTCTCCTCTTCCACCAATCAAGATTCGTTTATAATTTGTAATGTTGCTTATAAATAAGCATTCATTCAAGCAATATAAATGAAAAAAAGTTCCAGTAGAGCAGAAAGCGGAGAAACAACATATTAGCTTTCAACCAAAGGGAGTTGAAAGGAAGCGTGAAATTTTTAGGGTTATCACACTAGCGAGAGTGGTGAGAAACATAATACTCCATAGAGAAAATACTGAGAAGTAAAACTGAGAGGATTGTGAACATATCCTAGGTGTGTGACATCTTGTGCCAGTTTCATTTCATAATGGATTATTTTCTTGGATTTGCCCCGTTGAGGTTTCCTTCATTCTGAAGGTTTTACCACGTTATATCAAGTGTCATTATTATCTTACAATCTTATTCTCTGCAGATTGACTTAACCATCCATCTACACTTTCATTTCCCAAAGATTGGCATAACCACCTATATATTGTTTTTATTATGTGGATTGGCCTAGCTTTCTAAACCGCTTATTTACATTTTTGTGGATTGGCATAGCCACCCAACTGATTATAATTTCGAGGATTGGCATTGCCACCCAAGTGTTCACTTGATTTCTTGTGGATTGGCATTGCCACCCAATTGTTGCTAACAATTACAATGGATTGGCAAAGCCAACCAAATATTACTTGTTGTAATATTCCATAGGTCACTCACAATCCGAACAACTGGTATCAGAGCGTGGTTCAAGTTTGGGTGGAATCATGGTCGAAAGTTATTCGGGTCCCATGATTAAATTAACAGCAACGAATTATTCATTATGGAAGTCTATGATGGAGGATCTCCTCAATTGTAAGGATTTATATGATCCTCCTAAGGGAGAAAATGTCAAGTCAAGTGACATGTCAAATGCTGATTGGAAGAAGTTGAAAAAGAAAACATTGGGTGTCATTCACCAATGGGTGGACATCGGTCTCTACAATCATGTTCCCAAATAGACAAATCCCCACACTCTTTGGAAGAGCTTGGAAAACATATGAACAAGAAACGCTAAGCAAGATTTTCTTGATGCGGCGATGAATTTGAAGCTGAGGAAGTTGATGATTATTGGGCATCTAAATGATTTCAAAGGAATGATCGCACAGTTATCAGTTGCATGTCTCTCACTTGATGATGAGCCCCAAGCATGCTTTCCACTCGGCTCATTACCAAATAGTTGGAACACTTTGGTGGTGTCCTTGGGAAATTCAACCCTATAAGGAAAAGTCACATTGGCTATAGTCAGAAATAACTTATTCAATGAAGAAATTCGAATGAAAGACTTTGTGGGCAATGATACACATGCCCTTGTCACGGAGAGCAGTCGACGAAAGTAAGAGACCATTTGGGCATAACAAGTCAAGAGGTAGATCAAGTCTAAAGGGAAATAAAGTGTGTTATCATTGTGGCAAAATAGGCCCACATGAAAGGATACAAGATCTGAAGCAAGAGGAGTAGACAAGAGCGAAAGCAGAAGGCGACAAAATGCATTCTGACTGTACGGTGACGAGGTAACCTTACTTTGTAATCAAGAATATTATTGTTATGTAGTAGAACAAGATGTCAAGTGGGTAGTGGACTCGGTAACATGATACCATTGTGTCCCTAAAAGGGAGTATTTCCCAACATACAAAGCAGGAGACTTTGGCATGGTAAAATGGGAAACAAAGAGTTTCCCGGTCGAGAGTTAGTGATATCTGCATACAAACAAGTATGGGGTGCACATTAATGTTGAAAGATGTGCTACACATTCTAGACTTGCGGCTAAACCTGATTTATGTGCATATGCATGACAATGATGGATACAACCAATTTATCAATAGTGGTAATTGGAAACTCACCAAGGGATCATTGGTGGTGGCACGAGGCAGATTATGTTGTTCGCTATATAACACACAAGTGAAGGTGTGCGGAGGATAACTAATTGCAGCTGATGATGATACCTTTCCAAATTTGTGGCACAAACAATTAGCACATATGAGGGAGAAAGGGTCACAACTTTTGTGACCGAGTCTCTCCTTCTATGGCAGACAAATCATCAAACCCTTGTGACTATTGCTTATTTGGAAAGCAACACATAGTATCATTCCAAAAGAACTCTACTCGAAAATTAGAGAAATTGAAATTAGTATATTCTGATGTTTGAGGACCTATGGAGGTAGATTCATTGGGTGGTAACAAATACCTTGTTACTTTCATTGATGATGCCTCACAAAAGACATGAGCATACCTATTGCATACAAAAAGTCAAGTAATCCAATATTTTCATAAATTCCTTGTCATGGTGGAGAGAGAGACAAGAAATCCTTTGAAGCGACTTCGAACCGATAATGGTGGAGAATATATCTCCAAGGAGTTCAAAGAATGTGCTCCTAAACATGGAATCGGGGTGGTTCTAGTACCATAGCCTGACGATGTTTGAGAGGATGAATCGAACCATTGTGGAAAAAGTTCGATGCATGTTAAAATTGGATAAACTTCCTAAGTCATTTTGGGGTGAAGTTGTTAACATTGCAGTCTATCTGATCAACAGATCGTCATCAGTTCCTTTGGACTTTGATATTCCTGAAAGAGTTTGGACAGGAAAAAATGTTACATACTCTCACTTGAAAGTGTTTGGATGCAAAACATTCATGCATGTGCCAAAAGAGCAAAGATCGAAGCTTGGTAATAAAGCAACCCCGTGCATCTTCATCAAATATGGAGATGAGGAGTTCGGCTATAGGCTATGGAATTCAAAGAAGCAAAAGATAGTAAGAAGAAGAGACGTTGTGTTTCAAGAACACGAAACCATTGAAGATATGGAGAAAAATGTGAGAGGTGCAAAACTCACATAAGAAGGCATTGCGCAGTCGACACTTAGACAAACTTCATCATAAAGTGACACTAATGAAGCAGAGATGTACGAATCAAATCAAGGATAGAACTCGAAGGGCAGTCATCAGGATGAAAGTGGTAATGTGTGATCGAGAGGTGTTGTCGGGGCATATCCATGCGCTATAAGAAGAACCTCGGTTAAGTCGAACATCTAAGCGTCGACCATCGACAAGGTATCCAAGTTCGGAGTATATTTTAATTGTTGATGAGGAGGAGCCTGAAAGCTTCCTAGAAGTACAGTCTCACAAAGACAAAGGCATTGGATAAAAGCCATGCAAGAAGAGATGAATTCCTTATGGAAAAATGATACCTACAAGTTGACATAATTGGCAAAAGGGAGAAAAGCACTCAAGAATAAATGGGTGTTTAAGCCAAAGAATGATGACGAGAAGCCGTTGAAGTATAAGGCTCGTCTAGTGGTGAAAGGTTTCGATCAAAATAAAGGTATTGACTTTGATGAAATCTTTTCACCTGTTACAAAAATGTGTTCAATTCGAGTTATACTAGGATTTGCAACCAGTATGTCTCGGGTGGAGCAACTCAATGTTAAGACTTCATTTTATGCATAAGTGATCTTGATGAATAGTCTTTATGGAGCAACCAGAAGGCTTCAGAGTGAAAGGAAGGAGAACATAGTCTACAGGGTGAAGAAAGTCTATCTTGGCTTAAATAGACACCATGATGTTATAAGAAATTTGACTCTTTCATGATGAGTTAGGGTACAAAGGACATTTGCGAATCCTTTTGTTTATGTTCGGGCCATGATGATAAATTCATCATACTCTTGACCTATGTTGATGATATGTTGATTGTGGGTCAGGATGTCGATATGATCCAGAAGCTCAAAATAGAATTGTCAAAGAGGTTTGACATGAAGGATTTGGGCAATGCAAAGCGTATCTTGGAAATGGAGATTCTGGGAGATAGGAAGGTAGGTAAATTGTGGTTGTCACAGGAAAGATATATTGAACAAATGCTGGAAATGTTCAATATGAAAAATTCAAAGTCGGTTTCTAAACCACTTGTTGGCCGTTTCAAAAATTTGAAGTAGAGACTCTATCCATCTAAGAAGAAAGAAAAAGGTAAAATGTCAGTCATTCCATACTCATGAAAGTCTAATGCATGCTATGGTGTGTACACGTCCAGATATATCTCATGCAGTTGAAGTTGGAAGCAAATTCCTAGAAAATCCTAGTAAAGCACATTGGGAGGTAGGGAAATGGATCTTCAAATATCTCAAAGGTATGTTTTAAACTAGGGATAAAGCCATCTCTCTTGAAGGATATCTGATTATAATATGGCTGGAGACATAAATTGTAGAAAACCTACTTCTACGTACTTATTTACATTTGCAAGGGGAGCTACAAAAGTGTGTTTCACTATCTACTACAAAAATAGAATATATTGCAACTCTGAAATTTGGAAAAAGTGCTATGGATGAAGTGGTTTCTTCAAGAACTAGATTTAAAACAAAGAGATTAAATAGTACATTGCGATAATCAAAGTGAGATAGACTTAAGAAATAACACTATGTATCATGCAAGGATGAAGCACATAGATGTGAGATATCATTGGATCAGGAAGGCTATTGAAGAACAACTGTTCCAAATAAGAAAGATCCATACTAACGAGAATACTGCTGATATAATGACCAAGGTCATTATAAATGAAAAACTGGCACGATGTATCAAGAACACGGGCATGAGCTTCTACTAAGGAGTCAAGAAGACTCTCACCTTCAAGGTGTATGGGTGTAACGCCCTGAAAATACCCTAACGGTTTTATAACATGTTCAGGTGTAAATTAAATTAAATTATATTTTTTTCGGCGTTTAAATTGCTAAAAACGAAAAATGATAAAAACCTGAAAATTATATAGGAGTCAAATAAATTTGGTAAAAATGTCAAATGAGGACCCAAGGGTCATAAATGAGAAATGTAAATGCTAAAATGAAAATGTGATAAAGTGTATTGAAAATGAAAGTGAAATGAAGCCTTAAAGTAAAAATGAGAAAAAAAGGAATTAATTAGGCTAGCCAAACAAGGCTTAGTACAAGATTTTGATTAAAGACCAAATATTGGTCTTTGAGAGGCATTTTGCACATTTGGCAAAAGAAGGGGAGAGAAAGTGCTATGGCTTTTTCGGTTGTGAGAGAAAGAGGAAGATTAGTGGTCTTTGCTCCATGAAATCAAGGATTAAGGTGATCAAGAGGAAGAAGGAAGATTGGTGTTGAAGAATAAAAAATTTAAAGGTAAGAAATCAAACCCTAACTTTTCTTAATGTTGTATTTAGGTTTAGAAAGAATCCTAAGTTGGTATAAAAATGATGTTGATTGGTTTATTTCAGTTTTGGGGGTTGTTATATGGTTGTTTGGATTGTGTTGAGGAATTTTTGTATAAAGGAAAATTTGGATTTTTAGGGGAGATGCTATCAAAATTTTCCAAAACCCATATTTTTGTTTTGACCATAACTTGGTCATCACTCATCCAAATTGAGTGATTCAAATTTTTGGGTAAACTAGATTTCTAGGAGAACAAATCTCCTTGAAATAAGCTTATCCAAATTTGGATCCCATTAGACCCAAAAATTCGTCAAAGTGAAATTTATCTTTCGGGTCAATTAAGTTCGATTAAATCACGATTTGATGTTTGAACAGGTTTGAGTATTATGACATAATTTGAGTTTCACTCATCAAATTGAATAATTCAAATTCCAAGTAAGCTAGACTTCTAGGAAAACAAATCTCCCTTAAATAAGTATATCCAAATTTGGACCCTATTGGACCTAGAAAATTCGTCAAAGTGAGGCTATGTTTTCGGGTCAATTCTGGTTTTGTTCTGATACAGTTTTGGTATTTTGGAATAGTTTTTATATTTAGGCCATAAGTTGAGTTTCACTCATCCAAATTGAGTGATTCAAATTTCTGGGTAAAGTAGACTTCTAGAAGAACAAATTTCCTTGAATAAGTGTATTCAAATTTGGACCCTATTAGACCTAGAAATTCGTCTAAAGGGAGCTTTATGTTTAGGAAAATTCTAGTTCTGTGTCGAAAATAAAATAGTCCCAGATGTTTAGGACATATTTGGAGCTTCGGTGCTCCGAATTGGATGATTCCAAATTTTAAATAAAATATATTTATAGAGGAACAATAGACTTGAAGGAAGTTGGGTAAAATATGGCTCATTTGTTCCCAAAAAAGTTTCCTTGAAGTGTGTTGGGTAAAAAACAACCACCATGAAACCTAAATAAAGTCAGTGATATTGTTCTCTAATTGTGATGGATTAGGGTTGGCGATGAGGAAAACCCGAATTGAAGTCTAGATTCCAAGGATAGGAATCGAAGTGCGACGACCTTTTTGGTTCGTTTTCTATTCTTCTCTTCTTATTTCAAGTATCAAAATTGTTTGCGCAATTATTGAAATGATTTTCAACAAAACTTCATATTGATTTATTTTAAGTGATTTGAGAAAATTAATTGTGAAATGATTGCCATGAAAAAAATTGCATGATTATTGAAATGTGCTATTTTAGTATAAATGTATACACTCTATTGTAAATTTCTCTTCTGATTTTAATGCCCTTAATAGAGATGTTATCCCTAAATTCGTATTCGAGAGTTAGGACAAATTGGTATACGATAATGGTAATTCGCAATCACGTGAGCAGACGTAATGTAGTGTCACTCCGATTCATAACCCAGCGAGATAGTATCGGTAGTGTTTACAAAATGATTTTTAAAACGATCGGTAGGAGCCGGACAGTCTTGTATTATAGAACCTTTTATCTTGGCACAACGGCCAGTGGGTTCATCGATAGGATGCATTATCCTATGCACTGAAAATATTGGCTAAATTCGTTTAAGGGTAAAATGATAAGAATATTTGTGAAATGCATGATTTGTGTTTTGAATTATTTATTGCATATGAAATTTCATATTTGGAATGATCAATGAACCGTAAATGAATGTATATGAAATGAATATATGTATTGTATTTGCATTGATCATTCAAAAATATTCAAAAGCATGGTTTAGAAAAATTGCATGATTTGACTTAAGTGAAATAGAGAATACTATATAGAACCACTAAGCATGAAAATAGCGGCGTTACTTTATCATCAGCGTAGATACCCGGTGAACATGTATGAAGGCGTGGACCGCGGTGGTCGAGTTATGGAGTCGAGTCACCGCGAGAGGATAAGTAAAGTTCTGTCACATGCATACATGAAATTATTCGACTCATTTTGTACAAACACTATTATGAAAATTGAACTCTGATTATGTTTTGTAAATATTTGGATATTGAACACGTCTAATAATGCCGCATTGTATAAAGGTGGTAAATGGATCAAATGGGTATGAAATGCCACATCGAATGAAAAAAGAGTTTTGTGATCAAATGATGAGCCCCCTTTATGTCAAAGTGGTATTTACGTATATATATTTTTATTGAGTATTTGAAATGTGTTTGGAAAAGTAATTGTATTTGAAATATTCAAAATGATTCAAAAATAAATAAAAATAAAGAAGAGTGAGGACCGCATCCTCGGGTCCGGGTTCGGCCTCCGGGTCGGGTCGAGTATGGCGGCGTGGGCCTTCACAATGGGTCTAAAATGGGAGATTTGGTGGGTCCATCCCCATTAAGAAGGCTGCTACAACGGCCATTTTCTACAACCATTCGACTTAAGAAGCAAATTGATGTTTCTTGACCGCCATACCCGCCGCCACGTTAGGGTGGCCTTTCTCTTGTGATGAGCTCTCTCCTCTTTCACCAATCAAGATTTGTTTCACAGTTTGTAATGGTGCCTATAAATAGGCATTCAAGCAACATAAATGAAAAAAAGTTCTAGTAGAGCAAAGAGCGGAGAAACAGAATATTAGATTTCAACCAAAGAGAGTTGAAAGGAAGTGTGAAACATTCAGGGTTATCATATTAGGGAGAGTGGTAAGAAACATAGTACTCCACAAAGAAAGTATTGAAAGGTAAAACTGAGAGAATTGTGAACATATTGACATCTTGTGCCAGTTTCATCTCATAGTGGATTATTTTCTCATATTTGCCCCAGTGGAGGATTTCCTCATTTTGAGGGTTTTGCCACGTTATATCAAGTGTCATTATTATCTTATAATCTTATTCTATGCATAATGACTTAACCATCCATCTACACTTTCATTTCTCGAAGGTTGACATAGCCACCCATTTTCTTTTATTATGTGGATTAGTTCAACCTCTCAAACTATTTATTTATATTTTCATGGATTAACATAGCCATCCAGCTGATTATAATTTTAAGAATTAGCATTGTCATCCAAGTGTTTATTTGATTTCATGTGGATTAATGTTGCCACCCGATTATTGCTAACAATTACAATAAATTGATAAAGTCATCCAAATATTACTTATTATAATATTTCATAAGTCACTCATAATCCCAACACATATATTATACTTACAATAATCACAATCATGTGTCGCATTATTAATTTAGTGCATATCTTATGTTCTATCATTACAAAATTATAATAACACTCAATCAATATGGGATATTGCTACATCAACATCAACATCAACATCATTGCAGGCCACAAACTTTAAAATCATATCTTAAACAAGTATTAGCGTTTTGTATATAAAATGACGTACAGTGATGGTGACTTAAAACTAATACGACAGAGAAAATTGGACAAAAGAAAGAAGAAAAAAATGAAGGGAGGCCTACCATGACGCATAGAAGAACTAGTACAGTACTAGAGGATGCTATGCTTTAGTATAGGGACAGACGTCCCAAAATAATCTTTTTTGAAAAATTCATGTAATATATTTTAAAATAATATTTAAACTAACGTGTCATTATCATTTATGATTCAAATCACGAAAACATAATTAGCAACCAAGGATAGAGCCCAAAAATATATAATATAAGGGGGATAAACCATTTGAGAGGGGGCATGGTAGCTGAATTTTCCTTAAAATGAAAAGTATCAAGTTCAAATCCCTATCTATTTTTAAATAATTACAATTATAAATGATGACTACGATTTTTAGTTAAAAATAAAAACCGTTCATGATTGGCGACTACAATTTTGAAATTTTTTTAAATAATTAAATTTGTAGTCACCCATCATAGTTTACCTTTTAGCCTAAAATTGTAGTTATCAATTACATTTTAACTATTTTAAAATTTAAAATCTTAGTCACCAATTACCATATTTATGGCCTGGATTGTATGTGGTAAGTATGCACTAGTTAGAACATTATTTTAAATATATATTACATTGAATTTTTAAAAACAAAAATATTATTTTGGACATCACTAACTGACTGCCTGCAAGTATAATATGATACCTCTTACTGAAGGGAAGAAGATACATGGGTAACCCACATGTTGTAGTTATTCCCTGGCCAGCCCAGGGCCATGTAATTCCTCTCATGGAATTCTCTCTGTGCTTGGTGGAACATGGTTGTAGAGTTACATTTGTAATCACAGAGTCCATTCATGATCGGATCATGAATGCTTGCTCAGAGAGGCAGATTACAGGGGATCAACTTCGCCTGGTTGCTATCTCAGGCTTGGAATTGCAGGAGGACAAGAAGAGACCAGGGAAGATGACTCAAGGAATATGGCAGTTTATGCCGCAGAAGGTGGAACAGCTCATGGAAGAAATCAACAAAACTGATGCCGATGGCATTACTTGCGTTGTTGCTGACCAGTGTTATTTCCGTAATACTTATATTAATTTATAGCAATTAAATAATATTATAACTTATATTAATTGAAAGCAATTAAAATGAATAAAGTTATAACAAAAAAAAAATTAAATAAAAGTTAAAGCAATTAAAAATAATAAAGCTTTAACAAATAAAATAAATATCATAAGCAAATGCAATAAATAAACCGAGCCAACAGAATTCACTGTTTAGCCTTAAGGAATTTTATTCCCCTCTCGGTACCCAAGGTTAATAGAATAATTCCTCCCAGGATAGAACGGTTTAGAACCTTACCGGTGTAGCGGTACTTTAGCGGTAAATTTCGAAGCATAAAGGCGGAGTGAATCACACGACTCCGAAGAATTTGAGAGGAGAAGAGGAAAAATACATGTCTGATTTTTCAAATACGAAAAATGTGAGTTAAGTAAATGTGGGGGAAAATGTGAGTTAAGTAAATGTGTGAAGTGCAGGTATAGAAACCAAGAGGTGCAACTTCAAAAATTGCATTGGTTCGGGTGGAGTTGACCAATGTGGGATAACAAACCCCTCATTTCCATTCACACCAATAAATATATATATATATATATATATATATATATATATATATATATATATATATATGTAAATTCCCAACAATCCCTCACATGAATGGAGAATGCCAAGTTTTGAAAACTATGCATAAAACTGTGTGATTCACAACTAAGAATTAGCAGCATCTGAATAAGCAAGTTTCCCTTTGAACTTTCCGTAGTGAACATATATCGAGTATACTCGTCAATCGGTGATCGATGTCTTTGAGCAAGTCGACTTTGGTGTATCTTAAGACAATATAAGTCACACAACTAACTCTTATCAAGCTTTTGGTTCTCATTGTTGTGTTCGTTTAACCAGACTACTTTGGTCTCATGAGTGTTTAGAGAACTGGCCTTCTTTTATTCTCCTTGAAATGGCTCACACTTCACACTCCACATAGGTGATTCCTAAGCGTGTATTAAGTAAATACACCATTTGATCGATCTTATGTCAAACTTAGAAATCATTAAAACCTTTCATTTAGGTTTATCCTTATTTCTAAACATTGTCTCATCATGAGAATGGATTTATAAATTTGACAATGTTGGACCATCAAACACAACTTTGTTTTCTCTTTGAACCTAGATCTTGGGATCTCCAGTCTACTAGGTAGAGTTACCGCCATGATGATTTGTCCTAGGCCACAGTCCCATTCCCCTCGATGATTTTTCAACTAACTCTCTAGATAGGCCTTTTGTTAATGGATCCGACACGTTATCTTTTGATCTTACGTAATAAATTGAGATAACTCCACTAGAGATTAATTGTCTAACAGTGTTATGTCTTCGTCGTATGTGACAAGATTTTCCATTGTACATAACACTTCGACCCTTCAGTAAATTTGCCAAACTATCACAATGTATACTTATCGGAGTTAACGGTTTGGGCCAGAACGAAATATCTTCTAAGAAATTCCGAAGCCATTCAGCTTCTTCACCGGCTTTATCCAAAGCTATGAATTCAGCTTCCATTGTAAAACAGTGATGCAAGTTTGCTTAGAAGATTTCCAAGACCTTTGTTCCCACACCAAGCTGTAAACACATATCCACTAGTGGATTTGCTTTGGTTGAACGGTGATCAGTGCATCACTATAACCTTCCAATCACTGCTGGATAATTTTGTAATGCAAAGCAAAATTTTGGTATGTTTTAAATATCCGAAACCACGTCTGTTGCCATCGATACACGTTTCGTTTGGATTACGTAACGCCGACTAAGTTTACTTATTGCCTGGCGATATGCGGTCAAGTACAATTCATGATGTACATTAGACATCCTAAAACTTTAGTGTAATCCACTTGAGACTCACTTTACTTTTTTCTTTGCAAGAGCAAGGTTTAAATCTAATGGCGTTTTCACTTCTTTGGAAATTCAAATACTTGAATTTGTCGAGTACTTTGTCAATATAGTCAGAGCGTGATAGAGACTAGACCTTGAGGGTTCTGTAGATTTTTATACTAGAATAAAATGCAGCTCCTAGAGTCTTTCATATCAAATGATTTGGATAGCATTCGTTTTGTAGCATTTATGTCAATAATATTTTTCTTATTAGTAACATATCATCCACATATAGACAAACAATGACCTCATGATTAGGGTATTTTGATATATACACATTTATCGCACTCATTAATCTTGAATCCATTTGACAACATTACTTTGTCAAATTTTGCATACCATTGTTTAGGTGCTTGTTTAAGTCCATACAAAAACTTAATAAGTCGACATACTTTATTTTCTTGTCCGGGGACAATAAACCCTCAAGTTGTTCCATATAAATTTCTTCCTCAATTCTCCATTTAAAAGGAATTTGTTTTCACATCCATTTGATGGATTTGAAGATCATACATGGCAAAAGCAATTACGTCGAGATAGATGTAATTCTTGTATTTGGTGAGTATGTATCAAAGTAGTCAAGACCTTCTTTTTGTCTAAACCCTTTGACAACTAGTCTTGCCTTATACTTGTCAATAGTACCATCATCTTTCAATTTTCTTTTAAAAATCCATTTATATCCTAATGGCTTGTTTCCTGGAGGAAGATCAACCAATTCCCATTGTGGTTATTCGATATGGATTCAACTGCTGTGTTGCTTCTTTCCAATATTGAGCTTGAAGACTTCATTGCTTCCTTAAAAATTAAAGGCTCATTTTCTAACGAAATGCTAGAAAATACGGACCAAAGATTTGGGTACCCTTTGGCGTTTACTACGTCGTGGTTCCTCAATATTAGGCACATTTCCTGATGAATTTCAGGAATTAAACTTGGAACTTTCACCAAGTGTTTTGCCTTCATTCTTATACGGAAAATGTCTTCAAAGAGTGACATTGTGCGATTCTATTATTATTAGAATGAATATCGGGAATTTCTTATTTATAAACCAGAAAACGATATGCTTTACTATTGTTAGCATATCCAATAAAAATACAATCTATTGTTTCGGTCTATTTTAACTTTATTTTCGGTTTGAGGAACTTGTACTTTTGCTAGGCCCCACACTTTGAAGTAATTGAGTTTGGTTTCCTACCTTTCCATTTTCATATGGAATGATTTGTATCTTCTTGTGGTGCTCTATTAGGTATCGTGTAGGTACATGGAATGACTTCCCCCTGAGTTATGAGGTAAACCAGAACTTAGTAGCAAAGCATTCATCATTTCTTTCAATGTTCGATTCTTCCTTTCAGCAACTCCATTCTGTTGTGGTGTATACGGAGCTGTCATTTGATGAATAATTCCATTTTCTAGACATATTTCTTGAAATGGAAATTCATATTCACCACCTCTATCTATCGATCATTTAATCTTTTATTAAGTTGATTTTCAACTTGATTTTATATTGTTTGAATGCATCAATTGCCTCATCTTTGCTATTAAGTAAATATACATAACAATATCTAGTGCAATCGTCAATAAAGTTATGAAATACTTTTTCCCACCGTGAGATGGTATTGACTTCATGTGCAAATGTCAGGTATGAATCGAGTCCAGGTTCAGAATTCCTTTCAATTGAATTATAGGGATGTTTTCTGAATTTTGATTCAACACATACTTGACATGGATTTATTACATTCAAACTTTGGCAATATTTCCATGTTTATCATTTTACGTAAAGATTTGTAATTAACATGTCCCCCAAGCGTGCATGCCATAAGATTATCGACTCAAGTAAATAAACGGAAGAATCATTATTCTTATTATTATTGATTGTCATTACATTGGGCTTGAAAGGCCATCAGCTAAGATAACCCTTTCCAACATACATATCATTTTTACTTATTACAACTTTGCTCGAAACAAATACAACCTTAAATCAGTTCTTGTGGGAAGTGATGTGAGACCAAATTCTTCGGTTCGGGCACATAGAAAGGACATTCTTTAGTGTGATTTGCCAGATGTCATTTTAGGAGAATATTTCCAGGTTCTTCTATCTTGGAAGTTGAAGAATTTTCCATATGCAGCTTTCCTCAGGTCGGCCAAAGCATGGGAAGAAAACATCCTTTGATAGCCTGAACATAGGCGAATTGGCAATGAGTCAATCCACCATTCCTTTGGGTTTCCTACCAAGTTGCACTCGGAAAGAAAAGCACACAAATCTTCAATATCCATATCATCAGTTTTGACAATATTGGCTTGACCTTTATTCTTATTTTTATTTTTAGGTGCACGACATTCCGAGGACTATGTCCTGATTTACCACAATTATAACAACTTCCTTTGAATTTTTTATTGCTATTATTGTGGTTCTTTGGACCATAGTTCTTCTTTATTTTCTTTGCATTAGGAGCAGATTCAACTATATTTGCTCCTGATATGGATGATTGTCTAAGGCTTCTTTTTTTTTTTAGCATGCACATTGTTTTCTTGATTTTTAATCGGACAATCAGGTCGCTGGCGTCATCTCCTTGCAGCTTGTGTTTCAAGTAATTTTAAAGTCCTTCCCATGCGGAGGTAGCTTTTCTATAAATGCGATCATGACTTGCTTCGTGTAATCATTCCTTCGTTAAGAAGATCGTGAATTATTACTTGAAGTTCTTAGTTCTTTGTCTATGACCTTGGTATCAACCATTTTATAATCGAAATTTGGGCATACAAATTTCTTTAAACTAACGTCTTCAGCCTTATACTTTTCTCGAGTGCTTCCCATAATTCTTTAGGTATTAATATTCTTTGTAGACATTATATAGAATATCATATAACCCGCTCAAAATATAATTCTGCAAAGGAAGTGAATGTTTCAGACTTGATCACAAGAAATCTATCTTTTCGGGCACTTGTTAGATTCGGGTTCGGAACCTCTTCTTTGATGAACTTTTGCAGACTTAGAGTTGTTAGATAGAAGAACATCTTTTGTTGCCATCTTTTGAAGTCTACACCGGAAAACTTGCCAGGTTTCTCCGCCGGTGCAGGTGCGTGTGCAACTTGGTTTGGAACTACTTGGTCTTCATTTGAATCCATTCGGAGAAAATTAAACCAATACTTTATTAGTAAAGTATATCAACTTGGAGTAGAAAATCCGCAAGATTTTAATCTCCTTACGAGGAAATTTCTTGATAAAAACCAAAGGTTTTAATCTCAATAGAGTATAAGAATTTTTAGTCTCACAAATTTTGAGTAGAAAACCACGAAGGTTTAATCTCGGTAGGAGTAGAAATCACAAGATTTTAGTCTCTAAATTTTTGAGTAGAAAACCACGAAGGTTTTAATCTCGGT